>JAHIAM010007408.1:0-32500 GCA_021605205.1 Aegilops longissima | reverse complement strand
AATGTATAAGGTATAAAACCCTCTTTCTCTAATTTAGAATTAGAAGGAATTCCACTAACAACACAACGTAATTAACTCGATTAGTTAGAACAGCTTCCATTGAGTCTCTGCACCTATCATTTTCCTTTGTATTCTAGTTCGAGAACCCCTTGTTTTCTCAAAACACGGATTTGGCTCAGATTGCCCTTTTTAATTCCGTGGTTTCTCTGAATTTGGAAGTTACCACTTAGCAGGTTTCCATACCAAGGCTCAATACAATCAATTCCGTAGCGTCTACCGATTTCGCCATATCCCCATTTCCTCTTCTTTGAGACCAGGATTCCTTGTGTAATTTCATCCATCTCTTAGTTTTCTTCCTAATCATTGAGTTCATCACTCAACGTAGTCTAGCAGTTCAGTTCGACTCTATTTGAGAGACCTCGCTTGCTTATTGCAATTCAAAATTGAGTTGATTCTATCCTTGATGTATTTGCAATTCAATCCGAATCAATATATCCAAAAGTTTTTATCTCCTCACCTCCCATCTTACTTTTTTATGGTATTCAAAATATACTATGACGCTTGATGTTTATTCTTTTTCTAATCAGAATTAGCAATTTTATTTACTCGACTCTATGTTCCCTTAGTGAAATATTAATCCTCAAATTATTAACAAATAATAAAGTCTATAATGATCGAATGAAAATACCAATAAATTCTATAATTTTATTTTTAATATCCTATAGTTAAGCATATCAAGCTAACTTTATCTTTAAGAAGTTTTAGTATTTTTTATTTTATAAGTATAACTTCAAATTTAGAACTAGTTAATAGCTAACATTAATAACTAATATCTGAGATTTTACGGATTTCTATACTATACCTATTTCTATTTGTTACACTATTTCGCTATGTAAGCCCACTTAGCTCAGAGAGGTTAGAGCATCGCATTTGTAATGCGAGGGTCATCGGTTCAAACCGATAGTCGGCTTTTTTTTTCTCTATCGATGTTCTACTTAACAAGAATCTCTTTTTCCTAATTAAATGGAGAATCCAGGATCTTTTATGTTTTTACCTTACAATTTTGCTAGATACAAAACAATAAAATAAACAATATATATACAAAAATAAAGATTTTGATGAAATTCCATTTTTTGGGGTACTTTAGTTGATTTTACTCTGTTTATCCTGTAGTTTAATTCAATTTTAATTTCGATGTATTCTGTAATGTAAATACAATGAAATTATTTGTGTAAAATGAAATTTCAATAAAATAAAAAGGAGTCTTCATGTCCCGTTATCGAGGACCTCGTTTAAAAAATACGCCGCCTAGGAGCTTTACCAGACTCACTAGAAAACACCTAAATCCGAAGTAATCTTAAAAAATTCAATTCGGGAAAAATGAGCAATATCATATTCAGATTCAAGAAAAACAGAAATTGCGTTTTCATTATGGTCCGACAGAACGACAATTACTTAGATATGTACATATCGCCGAAAAGCAAAAGGTCAACAGTGCCAGTTTTACTACAATTACTTGAAATGCGTTTGATAATATCCTTTTTCGATTGGGTATGGCTTCAACCATTCCTGGGCCCACCAATTAGTCAACCATAGACATATTTTAGTTAATGGTCGATAGTCAATATACCAAGTTTTTGTTGCAAACCCGTAGATATTATTACTACGAAAGATAACCAAAGATCAAAAGGTCTCGTTCAAAATTATATTGCTTCATCGACCGGGAAATTGCCAAAGCATTTGGCGATTGACACGTTGGAATATAAAGGACTAGTAAATAAAATCCAAGATAGGAAGTGGGTCGGTCTCAAGATAAATGAGTTGTTAGTTGTAGAATATTACTCTCGCCGACTTGAACTTAACGAAAAAGGAAAGGTTCATAGAATTTTCTTCCCTTTCCCTAACTAAATCGCCCTAAGATAATTACCATTAATTTGTATTTTCCCATCAACTAGCTAAAATTGATTAACCCTAGGATTAGGATCCTTTTTGTTTTTTCCTCTATGTGTATTTTACATACCACAGAATTTGCTATAGAGAATTTCTAATTTCTATTAAATCAAAATAAGATAATATAAGATATTATATTATTGCTGGAAAAAATTGTTATTTGATTTGATACATTGTGATCCTTAACGTTGATGAATTAAGAAAACGGAAAGAGAGGGATTCAACCCTCGGTAAACAAAGTTCACATAGCAGTTCCAATGCTACGCCTTGAACCGCTTCGCCATCTCTCCTACATAACTTATTATGGAAAATAAACTGGGTGAATAGCGAGTTTTCTTATTCCTGCAGAAAGATGTACAACCGCAACCACTGGGGTTCCATAGTTCTATTGGAAAAATTCCTTTTGATCTAAGTGGAAGGATACAGGATTTTTACTAGAAATGGCGCTTGCTATAAAATAGAAGTTTTAATTTGGGTTTTCCATAACTAAAGAAAAGAAAATGGAAGAATTCTTCTTATTGCATAATAAAATAAAGAAACCTTAGAATTCGCTTGCATAAGATACGCTACACCATACTATCGAAATCAAAATAGGGTATGAGACAATTAATAACTTTGAAAACATGAAATAGTTGATAACATAAGTTGTAGTTCAGAAATAGGAAAGTGGAATGAAATCCAGTCTTGGTCAAATATTTCATATCTCCTCATGTCCAAGGTATGAAAAGGATACAATTTGTGTTGAGCGGAAAATCCATATCTCTTTATCCATTTAAAGCATATGGATTTAGAGTAGAGCATATGGATCAATCTATTTATAATTATAAGAATCGAATGTGTTTGTTTTTATGTTATTTTGTGAAGGAATGAAAACAATTCTATATAGAATGGGTTGGGAATTATGCCTAGATCCCGTGTAAATGCAAATTTCATTGATAAGACCTCCTCAATTGTAGCCAATATTTCATTGCTAATAATTCGACAACCTCGGAGAAAAAAAGGCATTTACTTATTATAGAGATGGTGTGATTTGACTCTTTTTTGCTTTTTTAGCCCTACCTATACCTCGCCTTACGAAAAAGAGAGGGGTTGGCATAGAGAGAACCAAATTTGTAAAGCAAGCAAACCCACGCTCGGGAAGGTGAGGCGAACTAACAATTCCTTCCGTCGTGTATCCTCGATTGATGCGGATTCGGATACTTCAATTGTAGATTTGAGTATTGAGCGAAAGGTTACACCTACAGGATATGGTATGGTATGGATTATAGGCCAATCCTACTCTATTAGTATCCATAGGCAGCATAGGGAGAAAAGCATTACACCTAGAAATAGGAATCAACAAGAGAAAAACTTTGTTAGAAATTACCCTTTCCCGATCGGTATCGTGGCTGGGAAGAATGGTTGGGATAACAAACAACCATCTGGTTTGTACTTTGATACCCCTATAACCATCAAAGATCGTTGAAGTAGCTAATTCCTCTAAATAGGAGGCGTTGAGAACAAAGAAATTATTGAGCTATCGCTTTCTAGCATTAATAGAATTCATTGGTGTTAAGAAAACCTCTTGTGGGAAGGTTGGCTAGAGATTTCTTGAAAAATACCAGCCCTTTCGGTTCATAATGAGACGGGACTAATTCTATTTTGATTTTATAGATTATTTTGCTTAGTACTATTATGTACAGTAAGGGAGGAGCCAGATGAGATGAAAACCTCATGTACGGTTTTGGAACGGAGATTTTTGAATAGAATGAACGATCGTAACGGATGCTCAATCCAAGGAAATTATGCGAAGCTTTGCAAAATTATTATGAAGCTATGCGACTAGAAATCGATCCCTATGATCAAGTTTTATACTCTATAACATAGGCTTTATACACACAGCAATGGAGAGCATACCAAGGCTTTGGAATATTATTTCGGGCACTAGAACGAAACCCCTTCTTACCGCAAGCTTTTAATAATATGGTCGTGATATGTCATTACGCATGCGACTATCTCCACAATAGAAAGAAAAAAAAGAGAGGATCAAATGTTCTAGTAAATACTAGAAAAAGGGCTTTCTACATAGGGATCATAAAAACAACGAATTTTCCCTATCAGCTGTAGGAAGGAAGGACACTTCACGAGAATCAAAAAACGAAGAAAGTATGGCCTATACTACTACTCTATGGATAAAGTTTCTCAAATTGATAGAGAAATCACCGTAAAGATCAATTAGTGAGTGAATGGGTCGATATAATCGTGGACGCCCTCGATTCAATCGTACACTAATCATGCACGCAAATGTGTACGATCAAGATCAAGGACTCACGGAAGATATCACAACACAACTCTACAAATAAAATAAGTCATACAAGCATCATAATACAAGCCAGGCCACGAGGGCTCGAATACAAGTGCTCGATCATAGACGAAGTCAGGAAGCAACAATATCTCGAGTACGACATAAGTTAACAAGGTGCCATAAGATGGCTAGCACAAACTGGGATACAGATCGAAGAGGACAGGCCTCCTGCTCGGGATCCTCCTAGGTCACTCCCGGTCGCCGCCGCTGGCTGCACGTAGTAGTAGGCGCCCGAGTAGTAGTCGCCGTAGTCGGGGCGCTCGATCCTGGGCCCCATCGTCGATTGCAGCAATCGAGTAGAGATAGGGAAAAAGGGGAAACAAGGCAACCGTGAGTACTCATCCAAAGTACTGCAAGCAAGGAGCTACACTACATATGCAAGGATATATGTAAAGGCCATATCATGGACTGAACTGCAGAATGCCGTAATAGAGAGAAGACTCTAGTCCTATCAAGACTAGCATCTTCCGAAACCACCATCTTGCAGCAAACAAGAGGGAGTAGAGTAACATAACTTAAAGTAGCAGTAGTGTTATCAACCTCGCCGAGATCCTTTCTCGACTCCTGCGAGAAAGAAATCCCAGAGCCATACTATCCAGCTTATTATCACAATCCAATTCTCATCGCAATCCATTGCTCATATCCATGTCTCATCTCAAGTAACCAGTTCTAGTTGTATCGATCGGGATACAACTCCAAGTGTCCGCTATCAGAGGACGTGCTATCGATAGATGTTTTCTTCCGCAGGGTGCACCAAGTATCGAGCCGATCGCCTGTAGGAATCCCCTTCCACACTCCTTGGCCAAGTCGAGTCTAGACATTGCAAAACTTTTACTAACTTGGCTGTGTGCCCTACGGCCCACGCCGCCATCGGGTGGTATTAGGATCTTTTACTCCTCGACCTTTACTCGGGGCTCAACTCTCTTCTACTCGGGTTAGCGATTTTACTAACTATCACTAGGATCCCGTGACCGCTTTCACCTCAAGATGGATATAGCCTTAGTTGTTTTTGGAATTGTATTTGAACAATTTCCACACCGTCATTTGACTCCTTTGAAACGCTTTTGTTTTCAGATGGAACCCACGAGGCAGGTCGTGCGCCACACGACGGCCATTGGTGCTCGGGATCACCTGCGGTGCTAGCCGAGATGATGACCTATCTGGGTTATCGCTGGCACCCCGAGTACACCGCCTATGAGGAGTACCAGACTACAACCAGGAGCAGTACCGCGCCATCGCCCACCTCTACTCTCGGGAGTATGAGTCCACTCATCGTGCTGCACACCGCACATGGAGTTGGAGTGACCATCGATATGGCAGTCCACGATGTGCTTATGCTGCACCGACACGCCTTCGCAGCAGAGTATCGAGAGTTGGACACCTCCCCTTCGTGCACATTGCTATCGCGTCGATGTTGGTGAGGAGGGTTACTACACCGCTGCCTACACCATCGCCACCCGAGAGCCTTTCCACCATCGTAACTTTGTTCTGCATGCCGATGGGCTGGATCGAGCTAACCGAGCTTTTCGCCACGAGTTGTACATCACCCGTCAAGACCTCTACCGCGTTCTCGACGCTGATGCACCCTTTGTCCGTTCCGGAGAGCTGCGGCGCTCGCGATCTACCCCGCCAGACCGTGATGCCCTGTGGAGTTGGTTGGCGACGTGGAGGCTACTCTCCGCACTTGGTCCTTTCCTCGCCACCGGACGCCGGATTCAGCACCGAGTATCCGCGGCCCTCGTGTCACCGACGGGAGGACTATCCACCGCCGCACTACCAGCTTTCAGCTACAGCTACCTCCGCAGCACCGCGTGGGACTGATGTGGACTTGCTTGTTGGTGTTTGATGTATTCGCCATGAGCTCGCGTGCGCTTATGATGTAGTAGTCTATGTAATCGGACTCTATGTATCGAACTCTATGCATGTTTCCTCTTGTAAGATATGCGAACTACCTTGTAGTTTCCATCATGCTGCTTTCATTATGCGTGTTTAATCATGAATGATTCTTGTCTCTTGCTTATCTTCTCAAATGCTGAACTACCCTGTTATGTAATAGCAGGATGGTTAGGCCAGCAGGTCGTGGTCGTGCTGCCAACCTTCCACCACCGCCGAGTACATGGCTGGTATGATCCAACAGCTCGAGATGAATCGCCAGCTCATGGAGAATATGATGGCTCGTTCCTCGCCCAATATGAACCAGACCCAAACGGGACAACTCGCAGGAATTCATACGCTGAACCCCAGCGTGGTACCGCAGCTCAACTCAGCCATCGGATGTCGATGATCGCTCCGTGACATCACCTATGAGATGGAGTCTGCTAATGTACCCCCGCCAGCTATGTCACCTTTGCTTCCTTCTTCCTCAAAGGGACCCGCAGCTCAATGGTGGGACAGCCACCGTCAGTACTCTGCCAGCTTGGGACACTCATCAACTGGCGACTTCCGTGCTGCCTTCCGCGCCGCTTCATTCCTCAAGGGGTCATGGACCGAAGAAGCGTGAGTTCCGCAACTCACCCAAGGCAACAAGACTGTTGAAGTTTATCAACGAGAGTTCTTGGACTTGTCTCGCTATGTCAAGAGGATATTGCAACCGATGCACGCAGACAAGAGAAGTTCCGTGGCGGACTTCAAGTCGACATCAAGCTCGCACTTCTAGTGCACGACTTTGCTGATTTCGCCACCTTGGTGAATAAAGCTATCAATGTCGAAACTGGTCTGCAGGAATACCAGAGCTCTAACAGCGCAACTGCGACACCGCTCATCTTCGGGCCCGCCCTCGCAGAAGCGCAAGATATGGATTCCCAATAGCATGTACCAGCCCAATGCATCTGCTTCAAAGCGAACTATGCTACACCTCGCCCGCCTACAACTAAGCAGCCAAGCTTCCAGCTCCGCCACCCCAAGCTCCTGCTCCCACTCCCAATAATGGCTTATGCTTCAAAAGGACAGCCAGTGGCACCGTGCTAGAGATTGCAACCAGAACTGAAACAGTGGCCCTTCCAAAGAATGGCCGTGGAAACAATCGAACCGCAACAACACCGGCAAGTCTTATGGGAAAGCTCAGCCAACCACGTTGAACTGAATGAAGCTCAAGACCAGCTCGCTCTCGTGATGGGTACCCTTCTCGTAAATTCAGTACTCAGATCTGTTTTATTCGATTCAGAGCATCTCATTCATTCATGTCTCAAGATTTTGCATTCACGCATGACCTTAAAAGCGAAGACATGAATGCTTCACTATTAGTACACACCCCGCTGGCCAATGTCGAACTTCCATGATTTGCAACGACGTCCCGTTGAAATCAAGGAATGGAATTCCTTGTCTCTCCTATCGTGCTAAAGTCTTGTAGCATTGACCTCATTCTAGGGATGGATTGGTTGAAAGCGCATACGGCGCGACAATCGCTTGCCCACTAAGACCGCCCATCTGCTGCACCCTTCGATGAAATCGTAAGCTACAATGCTCGTCTCGTTCAAAATGCCGAGGCAAGGCTCTATGCATTGAATGCATTGAACGCCGCACCCTCGAGGGAATTGAAAACATTCCCTGCTGCTTATGATTTCCAAGACGCTCTTTCTGAAGAACTTCCAGGATTCCCCTGCTAGGGCTGTCGAATTCGCCATCGACTTGAAACCGTGCACCACTCCTATAGCCAAGCGCCCCTACAAGATGCCGCCGCATGAACTCCTTGAGCTAAAGGAGGAAATCGACAAATCTCTTCAAAGCGGTTTCATTCGCCCAAGTTGCTCTCCTTGGGGAGCACCTTCTCTTTGTCAAGAAGAAGGATGGGACAAACCGATTGGTTCAAGACTACCGTCCTATAAATCAAGCTACCATTCAGAATAAGTATCCTCTTCCTCGGATCAATGATCTTTATGATCAACTGGCTGGTTCGCGGTGTTCTCGAAACTCGACTTGAGGTTGGGTTACCACCAGATCCGTGTTCGTGAGGAGGATATCCCCAAGACCGCATTTGTGACTCGTTATGGTTCATACGAGTACACCGTCATGTCTTTCGGCTTAACCAATGCTCCAGCCACCTTCTCTCTTCGATGAACTATATATTCATGGATTACCTCGACAAGTTCGTCGTGGTTTATCCGGATGATATCCTGATCTATTCCAAGAATGAAGAAGAACATGCTGAACATCTTCGCCTCGTCTTTGGAAAAGCTACGAGAGCATCAACTCTATGCCAAGTTCTCCAAATGTGAATTCGGCTTCCGAAGTAACCTATCTTGGGCATGTCATTTCTAAGGATGGTATTGCCGCCAACCCCGAACGAGTTCAGGCTATTCTCGATTGACTCCTCCAAGAACGCATAAGTCGAAGTTTTCTCGGTCTCGCCACTATTGCCGCCGATTCGTCGAGAACTTCTCCAAGATTGCCAGCCTCGACTAATCTATTGCATAAAGGCGCAAGTTTCAATGGATGATAAGTGTCGTGAAAGTTTCAGAACTCAAGGACAAGTCGACAACCGCCCCAAAGCTAGCTCCTCCGATACTAAGAAGGACTTCATCATATATCGCGACGCTTCTCGTCAAGGATTAGGCGGTGTCCTAATGCAAGATCGCAAAGTGGTTGCTTATGCCTCTCGACAGCCATGCCTCACGAGGAGAACTACCCAGTTCACGACCTCGAACTTGCTGCTGTCATTCATGCGCTAAAGCATGGCGACATTACCTTCTCGGTAATCGCTATGCGAGATCTACACCGACCACCAAAGTCTGAAGTATCTGCTTACTCAGCCAGACCTGAACCTCCGCCGCCAGAGATGGATGGAGACTGTTGCAGACTTTGATTTGGGAATCTCCTATACGCCAGGCAAGGCTAATGTGATGGCTGATGCCTTGAGCCGCAAGTCTTACTGCAACCACCTTCAGGTTCACAAAGTTCAGCCCTCACTTGTTGAGGAATTCAGCAGGCTGAACCTCCATATTGTTCCTCCGGTGCACTTCGCCCCCCTCCTCCGGAGTTCCGCAAGATGAATCTCCGTGTTGTTCCCCAGGGATCCCTCTTTACCCTGGCTGTTGAACCCGATCTCTTGGGCACCATAAAGACAATGCAGGGATCTGACTCTGAGGTCTACAAGCTTAAACAAGAAGTCGAAAGGAAATCCTCATCCTTCACTATTGCCGATGATGGCGCCTTTGTACTTCAAAGGTCGCTTAGTGGTACCTTGCAAGGGACAACCTGGATATGCCTCGAAGGTTATGCAAGAAGCTCATGATACGCCTCTTTGTATCCATCCCGGCAGTACCAAGATGTATCAAGACATTCGACGAGATTCGGTGGTCTAATATGAAGCAGGACATTGCTCGATATGTTTCGAGTGTGACGCTTGCCGTCAGATCAAAGCAGAACATCAAAGGCCTCGCTGGAACTCGCAGCCTATCTCTATTCCCGAATGGAAATGGGACCATGTTGAAATGGACTTCGCCACCGGTTTTCCCAAATCGCAGAAAGGTAATGATGCTATTCTTGTCGCCATTGACCGCTTTCTAAAGTTGCACATTTTCCGCGGTCAAAGAAACGATCACCGCTAGCCACCGGCAACGCCTATATGTCCAGAATTGTTTCACTTCACGGTATTCCACTGTTATCGCTTCGACCGTGGCAGCTTATTCACTTCAAGATTCGGGCAAGTTTCAAGAAGCTATGGGGACTCATTTATCTTTCAAGATCGCTTTTCATCCGCAGCCTCAAGGGCAAGTTGAACGTGTCAATCAAATTCTCAAGACATGCTTCGAGCTTGTGTCGCCTCATTCGCAAGAAATGGGAGGAATCTCTCCGTATGCTGAGTTCTCTTATAACAATAGCTTTCAAGCTAGTCTCAAGATGGCCCCTTCAAGTGTTATATGGACGAAAGTGCGAACCCTCCGAACTGGTCGAAATGGGAACGCCCACTCTTCGTCCGGATATTATCCAACATGCCAAGAACAAGTCCGCGTTATTCGCGAGAATCTCAAGACTGCTCAACAAGGCTAAAAGAGTAATTATGACCGCCATCACAAGGACATGGTCTATCAACTCGGCGAAAAGGCCTATCTTCGCGTACACCAATGAAGGGTGCTCACCGCTTGAATCAAGGGCAAGCTAGCTCCTCGCTATATTGGCCCTTTCACTATTCTCGAAAGGCGGGAAAAGTCGCTTATCAACTGGAGCTTCCGTCAACCTTTCTCGTGTTCACGATGTGTTTCACGTGTCCCAACTCCGTCGCTGCTTCAAGGACCCAATCCGAGCAAGGACCATGAGGTGCTCGAATTGCAACAGACCTCTCCTATAAAGAGCATCCGTCCGCATTCTCGACCAAGCTGAACGCCGCACTCGCCGGAAGGCGATCAAATTTCTCAAAGTCCAAAGGGTCGAATCACTCAAGATGAAGCCACCGGGAACGCGAGGATCGCCTACGAGATGAATATCCCGCACTCTTTCCTTCTACCTCCTAAATCTCGGACGAGATTTCTTGTAGTGGAGGAGATTTGTAACGCCTGGATCCTCGGTTCTGTTTTTTTAAAACAAATCGTTGTTTCAAGCTGTTTTAAAAAAAAAAAAAAAAGAAAATGAAGCTGGAGGGGATAAACCCCAACCGCCCAAAGAGCCCCCCCCCTCCCCACTCCCTCCCCCGTGAGCCTCGACCTCCTCTCTCCCTCCCTCGCTGGCGTTCGGCTCGGCCGCGCCTGGGCGACGACCCCCCTCTCTCTCCGCTCCTCCGTCCCTCCGCCTCGTGAGCTCCGACGCCTCCCCCTGTTCCCCTCTCGCCCAGCCGGATCCGCCCAGGTTCGCCTCGTCCCGGCCCCCGCCACCGCCTCCCTCTTCCCCTTCCTTCTCCTCCCGTCGGCGTTTGCGACGCCTGGGCGAGGCCCCGACCCCCCAAGGCCCCCGATCCCCCTTCTCCCGAGCCCCGCCCGATCGGGCCCCGATCCCCCCGGCCCGGGCCTCAGGCACGCCGCCGCCATCGCCTCTCACCGGCTACTCGCTGGCCACGGCTGGGCTGTGGCTCGGCCACTTTGCCGCCCATGCCTGTCCGCCCTCGCCGCCCGCCCCGACCCGGGCGGTCAAGGTCCGAACGGGTGGCACCATAATCGCCTCGCCCGCCAAGAACCGCATGCCCACGTGCCCACGACTTAGGGGCCCCACCCCAAAAACGTTAAAAGAAAATGTTTTAATTAATGTAAACGAAAAATGATTTAAAAAGTAATTAAAATAATTAACTAATTAATTAATTAATTAATTAATTGGATAATTAATTAATCTAATTAATTCGGATTAGTTAAACCTAATCATTAGCTAATTAATTGGGTAATTAATTAAACTAATTAATCTGGATTAATTAATACTAATCATTAGTTAACTTAATTAACTAAGTTTAATTAATCTGATTAGGTTAATTAAGCAATTAGTGTATGACATGTGGGTCCCACTGGCAGGTTGACTTAGTCAACCTGCTGGTCGATGACGCCAAGATGACCTCATGCCGATGTCATAAATACTTTTTCAAATTAATTATTTAATTAATTAAATCCAGAAATTAATAAAACCTTTTATAAATCATAACTTTTAATCCAGAGTCTTGATTAAAATAATTTCAACATGAAAGTTGCTCGTAACGATTTAGACGATTCCGGATCGCAATCCGCTCGTCCACCGCACGCCTCTAACCTATCGAACCTGCAAACTTTCTCCTCCGGTTCATCTGTCTCGACAGACGTCCGGAACCGGATAAATTCCTGATACTTTCCCCTAAACCAAGACCCTCTTACCACGTTAGGGCACGCCTAGCATCGCTTCTTGGCATGTCATGCATCGTTATGCATCCGTTATCGTATTCATTGTTTCTTCCCCTCTTCTCTTGATGAGACTACGAGGCCGACGCCGCACCGGCCGTTCGACTACAAAGGTCGACGATCACTCTCTCTGCCAGAGCAACCAGCAAGCCCCCTTTTGATCATCCCGATATCGCCCATTCCATTCTCTTATTGCTTGCACTAGATTTTGCTATCGTTATTGTTGCACCTATTCTGTTGCATAGCCTGCTTATTGTAACCTGCTATTGTTACCTACCGCTTATCCTAAACCGCTTAGTATAGGTTGGTTAGTGGCCCATCGCTGACCCCCACCTTGTCCTTGTTGCCCTGCTTCATCATTGAAGACCCGATCAACGGGATCAAGACCAGGCCCCGACACCGCACATCACTTCCCTTAGTTGCTCGACACTACTAGGTTACTATCGAGTACCGAGGGTGAAACCTCTCGCAAAGACTTCCGATATTAACCTCAGAGTATAGTTATCGGTTGTGGTCATCGAGGGTGATTCCTCTTTAACCACTTCCGACACGACTGTCGGCAACCCTCAAGCGTGGACCTCGAGGGTGAATCCTCTTATGTTCACCTTGACGACTACATTGATTGGAATACACCGGTGATTCCTCGTGTTTTCCCTTGATGTTTGGACTCACCGTTACTTGGACTGTTACCATCGTTATTTGGAAAGACGGGTCGACCTTCGAGGGGTACCCGCGCGTGCTTAATTGCGAGTGATGTGGAGACGGGTTGACCTGGATGGTGCCCGCGAGATACTTACGAGGCGTGGCCGGGCATTCCTAGCCCTTGCCACAAGTCCTCGAGACGGGGCAACGGGGTCACATCTTTCGTGAGTTCTGCTTGTTACCGCGCGTTCCTAATCCACTACGATTTGGATATTTGATCCGAGGGGCCTCTGGCCTGATAGCGCTAACCATCACGTGGGCTAAGTATGGGCGCTCATGTCAGATACATCAGCCAAGCTTATTAGACGTCACGTCGAGCGGCGCTACCGGATTGGGCTGGAACGCTGTTAGGCTAGGTCTGCTTCCGCCGCCTCGCAACGTGCAGGAGTTCCCGGGAGATGGCCCATGACCCCGGGGCATAGGTTTAGTCCGCGTGCTGGCCTCTCTATTAAGCCTAGGTCGGGTTGCGGCGTATTGTTTGACCGAGGCCGGCATGACCTCGAAAGTGTGTCCGCCGGAGTTAAGCGAGTGGTGGGTAAGTTGGTGCACCCGCAGGGAAGAAAACATCTATCGATAGCCTGTCCTACGGTAACGGACACTTGGAGTTGTATCCCGATCGATACAACTAGAACTGGTTACTTGAGATGAGACATGGATATGAGCAATGGATTGCGATGAGAATTGGATTGTGATAATAACTGGATAGTATGGCTCTGGGATTTCTTTCTCGCAGGGAGTCGAGAAAGGATCTCTGGCCGAGGTTGATAACACTACTGCTACTTTAAGTTATGTTACTCTACTCCTCTTGTTTGCTGCAAGATGGTGGTTTCGGAAGATGCTAGTCTTCGATAGGACTAGGTCTTCTCTATTCTCGCATTCTGCAGCTCAGTCCATCGATATGGCCTTTACACATATATCCTTGCATATGTAGTGTAGCTCCTTGCTTGTAGTACTTTGGATGAGTACTCACGGTTGCCTTGTTTCCTTTTTCCCTATCTCTACTCGATTGCTGCAATCGACGATGGGGCCCAGGATCCGAGACGCCCCGACTACGCATTTACTACTACTCCGGAGGCGCCTACTACTACGTGCAGCCCACCGACGACGACCAGAGTGACCTAGGAGGATCCTGCAGGCAGAGGCCTGTCCTCTTCGATCAGATCCCAGCTTTGTGCTAGCCATCTTATGGCACCTTGTTAACTTATGTCTGTACTCAGATATTGTTGCTTCCGCTGACTCGCCTATGATCGAGCACTTGTATTCGAGCCCTCGTGGCCCTCGGCTTGTATTATGATGCTTGTATGACTTATTTTATTTGTAGAGTTGTGTTGTGATATCTTCCCGTGAGTCTTGATCTTGATCGCATACATTTGCGTGCATGATTAGTGTACGATTGAATCGAGGGCGCCACAACAACTAAAAAACTGCTTACTTATCCCATGATATGGGGCAAAATTTAGGAATCCGCTTATGTAATAGAGCCGATCCACTAAGGGATTAAGCAGCGGTGTAGTATCGATCCCAAAGATAGTAAGCTCTTTTTTCTTTCTTATGGAAAAGTCTTTTCAAGTCTTTTTCAAGGCTCTATATCTATCTATGCTTCATTCTTCAAGGTGGGAAAAATATCGAACTGATTATTGATAAAATTAGGGTTTGAAACTTAGGTAATTAATTTCTTCGCTTAACACAAGAACAAACTGGATCGATTTTGATAAATCGAATTCAGTTAAGATAGGGGAAATTCAGATAGCAATTTCTGAGCCAGATGAGGTAGGAAACTCTCAAGCACGGCTCTAAGGGAAGGAACTTCCTATTCCAACCGAGGAGAACAAGCCATTCTACAGAGTGATTCAGAAATTGTGGAAGCTTGGTTTGATCAAGTCTGCTGAATATTGGAAACAAGCTATAGCGCTTACTCCGGGAAATTATATTGAAGCACGAACTGGTTGAAGATTACGAAGCGCTTTGAATTTGAATAAGACCATGCTCCTTATTTTTCATAAAATGGGTGGTTTGGTTGTTGATCCATTAATCAAATAAATTAGGTCGTAAGATCGAATCAAGAATTTCATTATATCCATTTCTTATACCTTCTATTTTATATGATATTTCATAAGAATAAACCATAGGGATAGGGTCTAGAATAGAAGTAATAAAGTGAATAAAAGAGGGGCAATCTAAATATTGCTAATATATTAGGACCATCTTATTAATAATTCTAATGAGTTATCTTGGAATTTAGAATCAAATAAAAAACCTATATTATGCTCAAGGAAAGTAGATATAGATAGGAGCTTATGCCCTAAAAAATACACTAGTTTCTTAAATTAAAATAAAAAGATTTTTTTCTTACGTCGAGATATATTTGTTTTTCAAGATAAACAATGTCCGTTAGGCACCTAATCTTTATGTCATAATAGACCCAACACTTGCCTCGGATTGACTTCAATATATAATTGCTCCAAGAATAACTAAAAAATAGAAGTATGGTAGATAATAAAGAAAAGAACTAATCACAATATCTATCTTTCAAAATCTATCTTTCAAAATATATATCTTTCAAAGATTCACTAAAAAGACAGTTATGGGTCTCTTTGTATGTCTTGTCCGGAAAGAGGAGGACTTAATGATTATTCGCTCACAAACCGAAGTAAAAATTGTTGTTGATAGGGATCCTGTAAAACATCTTTTGAGGAATGGGCCGACCCACCATTTCTTGAGAACACTAGCTAAGGGCCCCGATACTACCACTTGATCTGGAACCTACATGCCGATGCTCACGATTTCGATAGTCATATCGGTGATTTGGAGGAGATTTCTAAAAGTCTTTAGTGCTCATTTCGGCAACTTTCCATTATCTTTCTTTGGTTGAGTGGCATGTACTTTCATGCCGCCTGCTTTTCCAATTATGAAGCATGGCTAAGTGATCCTACTCACATTGGACCCATTGCTCGTAGTTTGGCCTATAGTAGGGCAAGAAATATTGAATGGTGATGTAGGCGGGGTTCCCGAGGAATTCAAATAACCTCTGGTTTTTTTCAGCTTTGGCGAGCATCCGAATAACTAGTGAATTACAACTCTATTGTACTGCAATTGGTGCATTGATTTTTGCAGCGTTAATGCTTTTTGCTGGTTGGTTCCATTATCGTAAAGCCGCCCCAAATTGGCCTGGTTCCAAGATGTAGAATCCATGTTGAATCACCACTTAGCGGGATTATTAGGACTTGGGTCTCTTTCTTGGGCGGGCACCAAATTCATGTATCTTTACCAATTAACCAATTTCTTGACGCTGGGTGGATCTTAAAGAGATACCACTTCCTCATGAATTTATCTTGAATCGGGACCTTTTGGCTCAATTTTATCCTAGTTTTGCCAAGGAGCAACCCTTTTTTCACTTTAAATTGGTCCAAATACGCAGAATTTCTGACTTTTCATGGAGGACTAGATCCAAGAATCGGTGGTCTCTGGCTGACCGATATTGCGCACCATCATTTAGCTATTGCTATTCTTTTCCTAATCGCAGGTCATATGGATAGGACTAATTGGAGTATTGGCCATGGACTTAAAGATATTTTGAGGCTCACAAGGGCCCATTTACGTGACAAGGCCATAAGGGTATTTATGAAATCTTAACAACATCATGGCATGCTCAATTATCTCTTAACCTAGCTATGCTAGGCTCTACAACCATTGTTGTAGCTCATCATATGTATTCTATGCCTCCCTATCCATACCTAGCTACCGACTATGGTACACAACTTTCCTCGCTCACACACCACATGTGGATTGGCGGATTTCTAATAGTCGGTGCTGCTGCACTTGCAACAATTTTTATGGTAAGAGACTATGATCCAACTACTCGACATAACGATCTATTAGATCGCTCCTTAGACACCGCTGATGCAATCATATCCCACCTTAACTGGGTATGTATATTTCTAGGTTTTCACAGCTTTGGCTTGTACATTCATAATGATACCGTGAGTGCTTTAGGCCGTCCACAAGATATTTTTTCGGATACTGCCATACAATTACAACCTATCTTTGCTCAATGGGTACAAAATACCCATGCTATCGCAAGATGGCGGAGCTTCAAAGAAAAGTTACGGGGCCAAGTTGAAAAGAGCACAAAATTTTGAGGCATTAGTCACTACTCACCCTTCGCTCGCACTAAATTTTCACCCTATGTTGACAAACAAGTTAGCGGCAAGATACTCATCTTCTACCTTGTTACGCAAGTTTGTTTCAGTTATCATCATACACTCAATTGAACTTATTGAAAATATATTAGCATGAGGTGCGAACACCAGCTGATTCACCAAAGAAAATGCATTAGTTATGCTCAGTTCAACCAATGGATAATGTAAACACATGCTCCGAGATAACTAGAATTACCAGCAATGTCGAGGTGAACATAGGCTCTACTTGGCGCCGGTAGCATACCCCGCAATTTTGATTGGTAGCACAATGGACTTTAGTTGTCGGTGGAGGCCAGAGCCCCAAGGAAGGGAGGATAGGGCCATGGCAATGTCGAACTGAGGCGGCGGAGCCGTGGAGCGGGAAGAATGCAGTGGAGGGCAGCGCCATGGCGCCGGACGACATGCTCGGGAGAGGCGTCATGAGAATTCTTGTGTGTGTGCGTTTGGTAGCGATGATGATGTGCTATCTCATGAGGGTGTGGGCTGGTTGTGCCATGCAAGATCTGCTCCTCTGTGTGCCTTCGTCAAGAGACATCTTCTTGGTCTCCTGGTATACTTGATGGTGGATCTGGCTGATCAAGCATAGCATAGTAATAAAAACCCATGAAAATCCTGGGCGGCCATGGCCCTGTTCTGCCTCAACTAAGCTTCGCCCCTGCCATCGCTGGCATAATAGCTCCTAGTGCAACAACAAGTACTAGCTTAACGAGGGAGGCGGCGAGTTAGTAGCGAGGTGGCAAAGTGGCTTTTAACCTATTCCATTAGGAACCGCAGATTTTTAGTCCATCACATTCATGCATTTACCATACATGTGACTGTATTAATACTTTTGAAAGGTGTTTTATTTGCTCGGAGTTCCGCTTGATACCCGATAAAGAAAATCTAGGTTTTCGCTTTCCTTGCGATGGGCCTGGCCGAGGGGGAACATGTCAAGTATCCTTTGGGATCATGTTTTCTTAGGTTTATTCTGGATGTACAATGCAATTTCGTAGTCATTTTTCATTTTAGTTGGAAAATGCAATCGAATGTTTGGGGTACTATAAGTGATCAAGGGGTGGTAACTCATATTATGTGGGGAAACTTTGCACAGAGTTCCATTACGATTAATGGGTGGCTTTTAGATTTCTTGTGGGCACAGCATCGCAAGTCATTCAGTCTTATGGTTCTTCATTATCTGCATATGGTCTTTTTTCTTAGGTGCTCATTTTGTCCGGGCCTTCAGCTTAATGGTTTTATTCAGCCGCCGTGGTTATTGGCAACAAGATCCAGTTGGTAAGGATAAAATACCCTTTCGTATTTGTATGGATTTCTGGAATTGATAATCATAGAGGAGCCCTCTTTACCATTCTGTATAAATGGACTATTCTATTTGTATAGATATTGGTAGAGGGCGATCCAACCCTCTTTATCCACTAGTTACCCTCTTTAGTTTAAGAGTATAGAGCAGTTTGGTAGCTCATAAGGCTCATAACCTTGGGGTTGGGTTCGATTCCCACTACCAGCTCCATACTCCTTCTTTATGATATATGCATGATATAATATATACATCATGCATCTGTATCTAGATTTTTGATTTCCAAAAGAGTTTTGGTCTAACAGTTTTTTCTCGAAGAAGCAAAAAAAAGAATAAAATATGAAAGAAAAGCGTCCATTGTCTAATGGATAGGACAGAGGTCTTCTAAACCTTTGGTATAGGTTCAAATCCTATTGGACGCAATCTTATTTCTATCTATTCTTTAAATAACTATACTAAACTAAAAACAAAGAAAACTTTTTTGCATGATTCAAATGAAAAAGCTTTCAACGATTCCTATTCTACTAACAAGAGTAGACATGCAAAATTTATTTGTTATCAAGAGAAAACCGCTCCAGCTTGTTCCTAATAGCTTCCTTAAAAGGATTTCCGCTTGCTCGGTGAATGTCTTGCTAGAAGATATAATTTCTTGGAATTGAGGTTTAGTATCTTTTAGATGTTTACGTAACTCATCCAGAAATTTATTTACATGTTCAATTTCTAACGAATCAAGATATCCTCTTGTTCCGGTATAAATAGTAGCTATCTGCTCTTCCAAAGGGAGAGGATTTGCTCGATTGTTTAAGCAATTCCCTTAATCGTCGACCCTTGCCAATTGATTCTGACTTGTTTTATCGAGAGCAGAGGCGAATTGTGCAAAGGCTTGTAACTCGCTAATTGCGCTAGTTCCAGCTTTTGATTTGCCACTACTTGTTTCATGGCTTTAATTTGAGCCATGGATCCTACTCGAAACAAAAATACCCACATTAATAGCGGTCGAATTCGACATTGAATAGATCCGCAGATAAGAATATTTGTCCATCTGTAATGGAGATTGCATTAGTAGGAATATAGGCGAAACGCTCTCAGATTGAGTCTCAACTATTGGTAAACGGTCATACTTCCTTCGCCTAAAAGAGAATTTAATTTAGCGGCTCTTTCTAAAAGGCGGAATGCAAATAAAAACATCCTCGGATAAGCCTCACGGCCGGAGGTCTTCTTAATAGAAGGGACATTTGGCGATAAGTTTGTGCCTGTTTGGAGAGATCATCATAAATTATTAAAGTATGCCGCTCGTGGTACATAAACACTCAGCCGGGGCTGCTCCTGTATAAGGAGCGAGGTATTGTAATGTAGCAGGTGAATCCGCCATTTCAGCTACTACAATAGTGTATTCCATGGCCCCTCCTCATGGAAAGTAGTTACTACTTGAGCTACCGAGGATGCTCTTTGCATTTTGATTGAGAACTGTATCTGTATACCGCTGTTTTGCCACTGTCTGTCCCAAATAAATTAACTCTCGCTGACCGCGCCCTATAGGGATCATCGAATCGATAGCAATAAGCCCCTGCTTGAAGAGGTTCGATACGGAACGCCTGGAAATTATACTTGGAGCAGGAGACTCAATTAAGCGAGATTCGAAGCTATAATTTCGCCTTTCCCATCAATAGGTTTAGCCAGAGCATTTACAACACAACCCAAGTAAGCCTCACTCACGGGTATCTCGAGCAATTCTTCCCGTTGCTTTTACAAAACTTCCTCTTGTATCATCAACCCATCGCCCATTAATACAATCCCAACATTTTGGATTCCAAATTCAGAGCAATACCCTAGTACCTTCGCAAATTCGACTAATTCACCCGACATTATTTCACCAAGACCTATAATATGAGCAATCCCATCCCCCACTTGAACTACGCAACCTATATTCTCAATCCCTACATTCCTATTATATTGTTCAATACGCTCATGAGAATTTTATGAATTTCATGGATTCAAGGGTAGCCATTAGTGTTTCTTGACTCTTTTTTCGAAGCAAGGGAAAAATAATGCCTAAATTCTAAATGAAAGTAGAAGTTCAAGGCCTAATTAATTTAATTATCTCTACCATTCCAGGGACCCGAGAATGCCAATATTAGCACTAATCGTATGGAAATGTAACTCGGTATTCAAACAACTATTCAGAGTTCCTAGAGCTCCTTGTACGGCTTGTCGGAAAACCCGTTGTCGGACCTGATTCGTTGCCCTCTGTTTTTCAAAATAAAGGGTTTCATTTTAGACTTTTCCAATTGTTCCACACTAATAGAAGTAGCATTAATCAAATTTGCTTTTTCTCGTTCTATCTCGAGTATCCATTCATTCGATACTCATCCGCTTCTAGTTCGACTTTGTGTAATCGAATCCGAGCTTTTTCGAGTTGCTCAATGGTCCCTACGCAAATCTTCTGAATTTCAATAGTACTCAAGATCCTCTGTTTTCGATTATCTAATAAATCTTTTAATGAAAGTATATTTTTTGTAAGTTCACAATACAACTTTTATGATCTCTTCCTAACCAAACATGAATCTTTCGATTCATTTGGCTCTCACGCCCTTTTTTTCTATAGCTATTTCCATATCTTTTTTAAGTGATGAGCCTATCCTCTATCTTCTTTTTATGTTTATATTCCAATATACCAAACCTATGTAAGACTAGATAAATATTAAGAGGACTCTTCCGCCTAGATAAAAATATATCATGGTCAGCAAGGTTGTTTCTTTATTTTTATTTGCCCTCTAGTTAATAATTTGAATTTCATTAAGAAAAACTAACTAAATAAATGGAAAATGAAAATTAATAGAATTCTTTTTTATTTTTTCTTCAAATCCAAAAATTTCTCTTTTTATACATAGGTCGTCGATTCAAGATTGGTTAAAAAAGGGCAGGTGCCCCTTTTTTTCTAGTAAATAGTTCAAACCATTTTATCTATATTGAGTGTTCTATATCGATAAATTTTACATTAGCTATTTCCGCTTAAATTCGGTACTAATACTAATATAGTTGTAGAAAGAGTACCTCTTTTTGCCTCGACTTCCAGAGTTTAGCTTTAACCGTGTTAATGGTCTCGCATTCTTGGTTTATAGAGAATCAAAGTTGATTTACCAATGAGTCGCAAAATGCTATGGTTCTTCCATATGATTTCTGAATTTACTCGAAGTAATTCATTGAGATCGTGCACCTTTTCTTATTTATCCGAAAAATACTAAAAATATTATAAAGTGCAGCCGGATAGATCCAATCTATTCTTGAAATAGACAACTCGCACACACTCCTTTCCAAAAAATCAAAACACCAACCACTACAGTTAGATTTATTAGATTTGTTGCTAAAATATCGGTATTAAGCCCGAAACTGCCAAATGGATGGCCATGAGCTAAAAAACGAAAGAATGGGTTACATTTTCATATGCTCTCCTCTTATAGATAGGACGAACAAAGAACAACGTTTTTGATCACTTACTTCGCTTCGCCCTTTTTGATCATTTTTAATGCAAATAGATTCAATCTATTAATTTCTTTTAGATTAAGTCTTACGCCTTGTTTGACCGATGGAAGACTTCCTTTGTTGAAATGTTCTGTCCCAAAAATCCTAAAATAAAAGGAAAAAAATTCCACTTTCCTAAACTAAGGACGGAAATAAGCATGTGAGCATATCTTCTAAATTAATAATACTCAACTCAGCCCTTCCTAGAATGGGGTATTATCATCCCGATAAATAGATAATTCCAGGAGTAATAAATAGGAGTAAATTAAATAAAGTATTGATATAATTGGAATTATGGAAGCAAATACCAATTTACTAAAAAATAAAAAGTATCTAATCGAAATCGAAAGAATTTTTTTAAGATTAAACAAAAGGGTTCGCAAATAAAAGCGCTTAGTGCCACAACTAGTCCATAAATTGTTAAAGCTTCCATAAAAGCTAGACTAAGCAATAAAGTACCTCGATTTTACCTTCCGCTCGACTGTCTCGAATACCTTCTACAGCTTGTCCTGCAGCAGTACCTTGACCAACTCCAGGTCCAATAGAAGCAAGCCCTACGGCCAATCCAGCAGCAATAATGTAAGCAGCAGAATTATCGGATTCATGGTGAGTAGTTACTCGTGTCAAAAAAAAGAAATGGTTAAGGATACAATCAACCAATAAATTCTTACTTCTAAGCTCTATTGGGGAGAAGTAAAGTAACTAAAAAGTACAAATTGAAATCAAATTGAAATGATAATGTGAATTGTCCTAACTACATAGAAAGGAATTCCATATCCATATATCGGATTAGATAATGAATCTAACCTAGGAATATATAATATAATATCCTATATATATATATATATATATATATATATATATATATATATATATATATATATATATATATATATATATATATATATACATTTGTTTCTTCTATTTTGTTTGCATATTTTCTCATTTTCTATTGAATCGGATTCTAAAATCATTTCTTAAAGTGGAAACCTGCATAAAAGAGGACTCCACTTATAGACATTAAGGATATTATAGTATAGATCTAGCCTGACTCCACCCTCCTTAATGCATATATACTTTGAGAATTCCATAGTATAGTCTATTCTATTCTCTCTCCTACAACTCTAGGCTATATATTCATACGCATTTCTAACTATTTTTTGCAACCAAGCAGATTATCCGAACCATGCATGAATTAAGCTAAGCTGCAAAAAAATACTATTTCCAAAAGAGTCAATTCAATGATGACCTCCATGGATTCACCTATATAGTCTGCGGCTAATGTTGCAAAAATAAGAACTTTAATACCGCTTGTAAATAATCCAAGAAACATGACCGTATAGGGATTACTAAGGGACTAAAGAAAAAGAACAACAACGACTAATTCATCCGCCAATATATTCCCGAAAAGTCGAAAGCTGCGATAATGGTTTTGTGAAATCTTCTAGGATGTTAATTGGTAAAAGGGTTGGAGTTGGTTTAATATATTTCTAAATAGCTCAATCCGCTTTTGCTAAGACCAGCATAAAAATATGTCACCGACGTGAGTAAAGCTAAAGCAACGATGAGTATTTATATCATTCGTATGCCTGCTAATTCCCCATGGGGTAACTCTATAATTTTCCAAGGTAAAAGAGCACCCGACCAATTCAAACAAAAATAAAAGGAACATAGTTCCAATAAAGGGAACCCTGACCATATTCTTCTCCAATCTGAGTTTTGCTCAAGTCTCGAATAAACTCAAGGACATATTCAAAAAATCGACCGTCGGTCGGGATGGTTTGTGGATTCCAACACCTATGACAACCGAACCTAGCAAGATAGTAATTACGACCCAAGAAGTGATGAGTACTTGGGCATGAATTTGGAAACCTCCTATTTGCCAATAGAAGTGTTGGCCTACTTCTACACCCGATATATCGTATAACCCCTTGAGTGTTTTAATGGAACAAGGTATAATATTCGTATTGTCCTTTGATAAAAATTGAACTTCAAAAAGGAATTCTTTTGATTCAACCATCTCTTTCTCAACTCAGCAACTTGAAGTATTAATCTTATATTTAGGATACCAAGAAAGCACATCATATCATAATATATATCAATACCCTCTAATATATATAATATTCCCCATCTTTTTCTATGCAAAAAAATTCTATGCAAAAAAAGATATAGGAAAGTAAGTGATTCCATAAATTTAAGCAGTTGCCCAAGAATTCACTATATATTCTTAATAAACGATATCTTATATAGAGAGAGAACGGCCTCACAAATTGAAAATACTAATTTGTTAAGAATCAATCAATTGAAGTCATAGTGTCATCGTTGGCTGTAATCGATATATTCGCGAGATCCGGGTCACAATTTGTATCGACTAAAGAAATAGTAGGAATCCCCAAAATGGCACATTCGAAGAGCTATATACTCTTTTGCCGATCAAGGACTACCAATCTCGCCATATATTTGATCCCGCCGAGATACCTTTGCAAGGTAGATACTTTTCTTTTCAAGATAGCCACATCTCTTTTGGGAGATGGTGGAATTTTCCCATTTTTCTTCTGCTCTTAAGTCTCTAAGTTGAGAAAGTCTAGTTTTCGTAATCAACCAATTCATTAACATACCATCGAACCACTTTTTATTAACATAATGACAACGAGCCCTTATTGCAGCTAGTGCTACTAAATTTGTTGCTCTTTTTTTGGTGCCAACAATTAAGAAACTTTTTCCCTGACTTGCTGCATCAAAACTAAATCACAAGCTTCGATAAAAACGAGCCGTTCTAGCGAGATTTATAATATGAGTACCTTTACGCTTTGCGAAATGTAAGGGGCCATTTTAGGATTCCATTTCTTAATACCATGACCAAAATGAACTCCTGCTTCTATCATCTCTTTCAAATTAATGTTCCAATATCTTCTTGTCATTTTTCCACACTTCCTTTTTCAATCCTACCATTCCATTACGGAATTTAGTTCTTTTGAAGATTAAGAAAGATCCAAAATAGCTTGAAATAAATAAAATTGTTCCGAGAGAACCTTGTACTAAGATAAGAGTTGGCCATTGATATATGGTATAAACATAACCACCTTAATGAATTAACTGACTTGTTTTACTTATTAAAATAAAAATCTTAAAAATCTAAAATTTGACCTGTTAGTGTTCTAACTTCAAAAGTCTAGTAAACTAAAAAATATTTTTTATGTATCCTTAAATGATATAGGGTTAAATGTTAAGTGGGGTTCTTATGTCTCATAAAAATTGTTTGTTACATCGAATATGAAGAAACTAATTCTGTATGGAGAAACAAAAATCTCTCATTTCCGACGCTTAATAGATTTTTTTTATTTCAAAATAAAGGTTCTTGTCTTGTGGGGAACGATGCACAATTTTTGGAATCCGTACCAACAGGTATAATCCCCGAACTACGCTTTCTTTCAAGCCTTTCAACCAATCAATGCGACCTCGTAGGGCAGCTTTTGCTAAAACTCGAGCAGTTTCTTGAAAACTTGCTTCAGATATGAAACTTTCGGTATTCGTGGAAGCCCTTGTTATTCCCAATAAGATTGCCCGATAATAGATCGATTCATCCAAAGCTCGTCCTGCTTTCGTTTAGCTCGCAATAGTCCGATTAATTCCCAGTGAAAAAACATTAGACATTCCATCTTCGAAACCCGCACTTTTGATGTTACTTGGCGATAATAATCTCTATATGTCTATTATGGATCTGTACCCTCGGGATCGATAAACCTTTTGGATTTTATTAACCAAAGAGATACGACTTTGGCCTATGGTTAGCTCATCTCCAATCAAGAATCCCCAAGGGACCCCAAGAATTCTTGGTATACGCTCATTCCAATCCTCAATTCTCCTTTCGAGATTCGAGGATAATGAATCAATTGAACGTGCTTCAAATATTTGTTCCACTTTTGGAAGACCTTATGCTATGTCACCAGATCTCGATTTTTCATATATAAACGTAACTAACCTATCTCCCTTGTAAAGGATTTCTCCGTAATGACCATTAACAGCTGCTCTGTAGTGGCCAAATAAGGTTTAGCTGCTCTTATAATAAAGGAATTCATATTTACAATGAAAATTTGACCAGATTTTTTATGTGCGATTTAAATAGACATACATTTTCACAAATAAATTGTCCAAGGTGAATTATTGCCAATGTCTCTTCCCAAGAATCATGATGGACAAAGTGACAATTCAAAAGGAATGGATCCAACATTATGTTACTATCGAAATTAGAAATCCTTTTATTTTCATCTATTAAAGAGTATTTAAGTTCTTGAAGTACTTGCAAGGTTTGTTTTAAATTGTCAACTAACAAATATTTTTAACAGGATTTTATTATGCATTAGTAAATAGTAAGATGAAGAAAATGCGATATACTAGCTACAATAGCCTAAGGGCCCAAAATTTCTAATAGGAATTCTAGGATTCCATTCTTTTATTGCATTAGGATGTTTTGAATTCTTGAATTAACCAATTCAAGAACAGTTGGATGCCGACAAACTCATCAAAGAGTGGTATTATTTATTTCGATTCAACAAAGTGCCAATAGCTTCGGATGTTGGCTAAGTGATTCAATCTTCGCTTTGGAATAAAAAGAATTGATATTGGCGCGATCTAACCTATTATGGGGAATCGGTCCTGCACTTGCCTACCATACCTTTCTCGTGCATACGAAATAGTGGACTTGACTAACTCAATTTTAGGAAATCGTGAATAAGATCATTTGCTCTTACCTCAACAAGGGAAGCACCAGCCTTTTCTTTTTCTTCTTGTTCCCAATTCACTACTAAGCAAGTTCTAACAAATTGACTATTTGTGTGATAAATTCTTTGAGTTTACTTGCTATTTTCATGAGAAATAAAATTGACATGTCAAATTTGGAGATTATTTTCTTCTTGCAAGAGATCCTGCGGGAAAAGTGTTGCTAAATTTCTTCCTTCGCTCATTTCACATGCCATCAGAGGGCTTAACGGAAACAAAATACTTTTCCTTGCTCTTGAGAATTTTTTTCCGTTGAACATAGACCCAATTTTTCCTTTTTTTGATTCCTTGAATATTTTTTGTCTTTCTGCGGTATCAAACAGCCACCTAATATCTTATCCGCCTCTTCAGGAAAATGAATATCTCCGAAAATATTTTGAGTTCCGTGTGGCTTTTTTTTTCTCTTCACTCGGACTAGTCCGCCGAGTCAACTTCTTGTATTTTTTGTGAGTTCAGATCCACTCCAATAATACTATTGTCAAGTATCTTTAGGGATGAAGATCTCGGCAAGATATGAAGTTCTTGAAGAATGAAAAACCGATCTACTTCTTTTTGATATTTTAGACTAAATTCTTTTGTTCCTCGATGCTCAATCAAACCCTCTTTTTAAGATGGAATCTTCCTCTGGGCTCTCGATTCGCCCTCCTGAATCTTCTTCCGAGTCTTCCTCTAAAGTACCATATTTTTCCTCTGCGCTTTCCCGGGGCTGCCATATTCGCCTTCCGAGTCTTCCTCTAGAGTTCCATATTCGTCCTCTTGGGTCCTATATTTGCTCTTTGGGCTCCCATATTCCTCTTCCGAGTCTTTCTCTAAAGTCCTATATTCGCTCTCTGGGTTCCCATATTTGTTTTTGGGCTCCCATACTGCCTTCTAGGGTTTCATATTCAGATTCGCCTTCTAGTATTCCATATTTAGATTCTTCTAGGGTTTCATATTCATATTCGTCCTCTCGGTCCTGTATTCGCCTTCTAGGGTCTCATATTCCTCTTCCGAGTCTTCCGCCGAGTCCTATATTCTTCTTCTAGGGTCCTATATCTAAATTTAACAATTCCTGAACCCTTTTTATCTTTTCTCGTATCGGGATCGTCAAAATAAGCAAAAATAGTATTTCTACGTAAAACACCCATAAGGGGATTTCAATCGAAATCCCAAAACAGGATATTAGTTCTTTCTCTTGTTCTTGATGATATTGTAATGGAATGACGAACCTATTTCTTCGCTTTTTAGCCAACAAATCTGAATTATCTTGAAAAATAGAAGGATAGATAAAATTCCAATGGCCATTGGACATGATTCGATCCGACGTTGAATAATCAAGAATTTCCTATCTTTTTACCATAAGTATTCGCTTGATCTTGGTCCTTGTGGAGTGAAAAGACGCTATATTGGATCTGCACATATTTATGACAATATCCATAATGGTTTGTTTTTGGTAATCGCTAAGATTACCATATTGATATTCGCAGCATGGTAAACATCAAGACTCGTGCATTTCATTTAAAATCGATTCAAAATAAATATGCTTTTGTACCCTTTCTTTAAAATGTAAAGTGGACATTCCGCACAAATCTCCGCAATTACTTGTTTGGATTTTACATATTGATCATTTTGCACTAGAATCAAGCTTTTTGAGGGAATATTCACACTATATAGAATATCTTGACTCAATAGTTACATGCAAGTCTATATAACATAGAAAAGCAGGCTGCCCATGACGGTACGTGGGGTGAACCAAATTCTCATTGAATTTTATTTTTCCATTCAAGGATCGTATAAGGTCGGCGACCGTATAGGGCAATCGGCGGAGGCGAATCGCTATTCAAGCTCGATCCACCGAGCTATCGCGACTATAATGCGGATCGGACTCGCTTAGCGTTGTCACGGTCTTGATGACCGATGAACTGTTCGGCTTAATGAGGCCGCCTGCACCTCGGCCGCTAGGGCTACGGTGTGCTCCTCGTATGGAGGAGCACTCATATTTCCATTTATCGTGATGACGCCACGTGGTCCGCATTTTGAGCTTCAAATAAGCATAGTGCAGGACTGCATTAAAGCGAGCGAAAGCAGTTCGTCCAAGTAGTGCATGATAACCACTACGAAAGGGATGATGTCAAGATCAATTCTTCGCTTCGAAGTTGTCCGAGAGATTTAACACTAATTCCAGTGTTAAGGAGCCCGTGCGCGGCCTCCACACCGGGTATCACTCCTTTAAAGGTAGTGTTGCTAGGCTTGATTCTTGACGGGTCAATACCCAACAATATCTTGATATATCAGGTTGAGGCTAATGTCGCCATTCATAAGGACTCTAGTAAGGTGATATCCGTCAATGATAGCGCCGAGCACCGTGGGCCATCGAACCTACATGACGGATACTAGTTGGGTGGTCCTCGCGATCAAAAGTGATCGGACAAGCCGACCATGGGTTGAATTTTGGGGCAACAGTCTCACGGTGTAGACGTCCCTTAATGCGTGTTTGCGCCACTCTTGGGGATGTGGTGACATAGATCATGTTCACTGCTTTCACCTCGGGGAAACTGTTTATGTCCCCTAGTGCATGGTGGGCGAGGCTCGTCATCGCCCTCGCTTTGAGGTCCTTTCCCTTATGTTTGGTGTTTAATTTACCGTCCTGTTTAAAAACCCAGTAGTTTCATTGGTGTGGTTAGCAGACTTGTCAAGGGTGCCATGAATCTGGCAGGTCGATCCAAGATCTTGTCCAAGTTGGATGGACCGTCCCTATTACCTTTGAATGGCTTCTTCGCTTACAACCACCTAATCCAGCGCCATCGATGTATCCTCTGTTTCTTCGTTGTTGTTCCAGCTCTTATTTTTGTTGCGCCATGGCCTTCCATTGCCGCCCCGGCCTCGAAGTGCCGGGTCGCTGGTACTGTTGCTTCTACGAGCCAACCAGCTATATTCGCCCACGAAGCGGGGCATGAGTGCTGCGAGAGCTACCATGGTCTTCGGCTTTTCCCGACCTGTGTCGGGCGATCCATTCATCACGGACGCTGTGCTTAAATGCCGCTAAGGCCTCGTGGTCCGGACAGTCCATGATTTGGTTCTTTTAATTAAGAACCGATTCCCAAGTTTATGAGCTAATTCTCGGGTTGCTGAATTATGTGACTCGGGTCATTAGCATCCGTGGCTGGACATAAGTGCCCCAAAGTTTCCCGAAAAGCATCCTCTAAGTCTTCCCAGCTTCCAATGGAGTTCTCTCGGGAGGTTGTTCAATCAGTGTTGTGCTGATCCTTTCAGCTTTAGAGGGAGGTATTTAATGGTGTGGAGATCGCCTCCATGAGCCATGTGAATGTGGAAAAGAAAATCTTCAATCCATGCAGCAGGATCTCGCTGCTCCATCACTTGGCTCGATATTTACAGGTTTAAACCCTTCCGAAACTGGTGTTGCATTACCTCATCGGTAAAGCACATGGGGTGCACGGCACCTCTGCATCGGGCGACATCTCGATGGAGTTCGGAGGACATCTGTGTTTGCGGCTGGCCCCGGATTTGGGGTGGCCGTTATCTCGTCTTGGAGCATGTCCTCTTGATCCATAGATTGATCTGGTCCGCTAGCTCTATTGGTCAGGTCCCCGACGTAGGTCATACGTGTAGCCCGGGCCATTGTCTCCCTGCCTCTATGGGGAGGAGGCGCTGGCTAGTGTTCGCATGATTAGTCGCTTTGTCCCGTCCCACGTGGTGTCGGTCTGGTTGATCAGCCTGATTGTATTTTGAGGGTATTGGTGCGAGGGCCTCGTCGTCGAATTGTGGTAGTAGCATGTATTTTGGGTAGCTCTTTGTTGGGCACTCGGCCGTATTCTTCGCGGCAAGGACCTTGGTCCATCTGTCGTTGAGCGATATTGTTCATCTTGAAGCTGCTGCTGTTTCTTTTTCAGAGCTCAGCGGTGGCGATGAGTTGTCGCCAGCGTTCTTGTTCGAGGGTTCCTTTGGGATGATGAAATCATTGTCACCAAGGCTGACATCCTCTTGGAGACAGTAAGTAGTTACTATCTTCTGAATCCTTGTGATCAGCATGTTCAGGGCTGTATTGACCCTCTTCCCTTTCATCCTGCTCTAACGCTGGCTCAACGGGTGTTCGGGTCTTCGGTGTTGTCCGGAGTATCACTATCTCCGGTGCGGTATTGCTTTCCCTTGCCCGACGCGATCATGAGCGGCATCGCCGACGCCGGTGCTTTGGTGGTTCATTGATGGGTTTATCCTCATCTGGATCTTGAGTGTCATCATCGTCCTTCTTCTCCGGTGTATCCACCCATGTATACATCGAGGTAGAAGTGGTCATCCAACACCTAGTGATGTGCGGTTTTGGCCTGGTTCAACTCCGACATCGTCGTCCATGCCATCAATGTCTTCAAGGAATAATCTAGCATGTCGGTTAAATCCTCGGCGGTGGCTACTAAGTGGATGGTGGGTGGACGCAAAATTCCCTACACTCAGCCCCCAATTCAAGCTGGGCATAGTTCGGAGGTGATACTTCCGTGACGGCGAGAGATTGCATTAAGTCCAGCGTTTTGTTTAAGAGCGAAAGCTGGAAAGGCCCGAGGATCGTGGAGCTAGGATCGGTTATAACCACTTGATCGAGCCCGATGGACGCAGACCTCGAGAGTTTGGAGTTGTCATCCGAGGCGAGTCCGCTTCCGATGACGGGACAGTCCCCTTTGACTCGGATCTGCCGACAGCGTGATCGCATCTGGATCTCCGCTAGAAGCTCCGTGATGAGGAGAGTCCGCGGAGTTCATCCTCCCGTCTTCGGATGAAGTGTTCTGCCCGGATCTAAGGCCAGGCGGGCATGATAGTCGATCCTAGACGGGATCTAATAGCGGATCTGAAGGGCCCAAGGCCGTGAACCCGGCGAAGACTAGATCTCCTCGGATATCGGCGATGTAGTTCAAACTTCCAAACTTGATCTGGTGACCAGGGGCGTGGTGTCGACTTGCTCAAGGTGACCGGTTGTGTTGGCACGTAGTAAGAAGCCGCCCAACACAAAGAGTTGACCAGGAGAAAAGCCTCCCGGAAACAGCGCTGTCGTTGATGACAAGGCGAGCCATCACTCCTTCCGTCGACAACACGACGGAACTCTCAATGAAAGCACCAATGTTGGTGTCAAACGATGATCTCGGGTAGGGGTCCCAAGTCTGTGTGTCTAAGGATCGATGGTAACAATGGACAATGTGGACGCAACGCTTACCCAGGTTCGCTCCTCTTAATGGAGGTAAAACCCTATGTCCCGCTTGATTGTAATCGATGAGTATAGGGGTTACACGAGTTGATCTACCTCGAGATCGTAATGGCTAAACCCTAGCTGTCTAGCCTATGATTATTCTCGATAGCTCTACAGCACTAAACCTTCCGGTTTATATACACATCGGAGGGGCTAGGGTTGTATAGAGTCGGCTTACGAGGAAGGAAATAACATATCCGGACACCAATACTTGTCGTCCACGCATATAGGAGTCCTACCCGACACGGGGATAGTTTTTACTTTATCTTCATGGCCCATCAGTCCGCCCATATCAAATAATCCAGACATCCGAGGACCCCTAATACAGGACTCCCTCAATCGTCGAGGACAAAGGGTGCAGTGGTAACTTCGCGGCGGTGATGGCAACCTCTCTCTCCATCTCCACGCCGCGCTTCGATGCTTCAAGAGCACCGGCGCTACCACTCCCACCGATGGGCGCTTGGCAAGATCCTCATACAATGACGGCTTTGAGGATCGAGAGCGCATCGAGGATGCAAGCGGAGAGAGAGGATTGTGTGTGTGGTGAGGATGGGGAGAGACGCACCATTAATATGGAGTAGTGGGAGACGCGGCGGTGGTCAAACCGCTGGCTCGCCTCCCGTGAGCCTCACGACCGGATCTGCTGGCATGACTACCGTTGTTTCACACAGCTACTCGCACGCCTCCGTC
>JAHIAM010007407.1:0-87633 GCA_021605205.1 Aegilops longissima | reverse complement strand
TCATAAAGACCGAATACCTTAGGGAGTGTTCGGTGTCTCGAGTTAGGCCTTATATGCATCAGCTTGAATCATGTCTTTGGTCAAATGTTGGTTTTGCCGGCTCATGTGTTTTGCTGCCTTACTTTCCGCTCTATCGGCTAATGCGGCACCGGAGAACTCTGCGATTGTGCCCCGGTTACGGCGAGAGCACCTCGGTGAAAGCAGCCAGCTTTCATGATATAGCATGAGACTGGTCAACCACTCGATGACCGCTGGAATCTTTATAATTCCTCCGCATTGACGAAGGCGTTTCGGCCAGAGCACATCTGGCGCCCAATTGGTGGTAGCGGTGCCCCTAAGGGGCTATATAGTAGCCCCGATTGAACTCCTATGGCTAAGTGAAAGTGATAAAGCATTATAGTCCGGTTGCCTAGTTTGCTCGCTATCACCTCCTTTGTAGGACCAAGGCGTTGGATCAAGTGTGAAAATGTATTTTACAAAACACCCCGCATTATATCGCGGGGGCTGAAACCAAAGACGCCATCTTTCAGGTTATATACACATAGACATTATGGCCGCTGTGGGTATTTTTAATTCTTGAAAGCACAAGTATAAAAAGCTTTTATATTCCATCAAAACATTGTTTCACAATAATACATGTTATTCGAACATAATATCCTTGAGCATTGCGTCTCTATTATGGCATACGAAGAACTTCGAGAAAATAGTGCTCGAAAGCGGTGCTCAAGCTTCCATCCGAATCTTGGGATGCAACATCGGTGGTCTTCATCTCCGCCCAGTATGTCTTGACACAGGCAAGAGCCATCCGCACACCCTCTATGCATGCTGACCGCCTCATTGCTTTGATATGCGGCACCGCACCAAGGAACTGCTGCACCAAGCCAAAATAACTCTTCGGCTCGGGCCTTTCGGCCACAAATAAGTCACGACATTCTTCATGGCGAGTCCGGACAACCTATTCAGCTCCGCCCATTCGGCCAAACGATCGGTTAATGGAAGTGGACGCTCTAGACTACGGATCTGCGACCAAAACAGCTCTTCCATCTCATGATCCTTTTGATCTCCGAAGTGTTCGGCGCGTCCATATTTTCGCCACCAAGTCGAGATAAGCATCCGCACTACTCCACAGCGGTCCAGCGAGCATATTTAGGATCCGTGAACTTCCTCGCAGCGAAAAGGGCTTTCCGGCCGTGATATCTCGGCTTTGCGTAGCTCCTCCTTCATAGCTCTCATCGCGAAGCGAGCATCCTTGGCCTCGGTGGTGGCCTTCTTCAGTCCTCTTGCTCCGCTCGACCTTCTTTTCAAAAGCTCGCGTGATGCGGTAGCATTCTTCAACTTCCACGGCCATCTCGCCATTTCCTTCATGCTTGGCGGTGAGCGGCATGTTGACTTTTAGCTCTTGACGCCTTCAAGGCAGCCACATCACTTCTCTGGCCTGCTCCTTGGCTCGGGGCAGCTCCGCTCGAAAATTCTCCATGGCAGCGGCACCATCTGCATCAAGCATACATGTTGTAAAGCACGGGCATCAAGCTCCCTTACTAGGTGTCATTGAGAAACTGCATACCTTGTGACTCGTCAGCCGCTTGTTGACAAAGCGTGATGTCGACATCTGCCACGTCAGTTGCCGCTTAAGTTGACAAATTCATCAGTCCGGCTAGCCGGACGCGCCTACCACCTACATAGGAAGGCGACATATTATATCTGGGATTATGATCCTTGTACGCTGTTATTTTGACAACGCCTGAGTCTCGGGGCTACTATCTACGGGGCGCATCTTATATATGCGGAACCGTCAAAAGGTACATCATTGCACGTACCTCAAAACCCATCAGTAAACTCCTAGCGGCCTCGTACAACCCGCTTTCCGCTGTCACATCCCTAGCTTCTGGCATTGCACTAGGCTAACTTCAGGTGTGCATCATGTTTAAACTTTGAAAGAAATTTGAAATGGGGATTGGTAAACCCTAGCACCAAATGGAATTCAAATAGGTTCAAATAAAATATTTTTCAATGACCCAGAATGCCTTTGGAAATGTTCATGACTTCTGACAAAGGTGAAAACCTCTACCAAAAATGATGAATATATTTATAGGTTATCTCTGGATTTTTGAATTAAATCATAATGTATTTGAATTGGGGCATTTGAATTCTATATATATTTTAGAATGCTCCAAATATTCTGGAATAATTTGTGGGCCGTTGGAATAAACCAACTAGTGTGCACAATTTGTCTCAGGAGTTTTAAAAATGAATTAGCATTTTTACTAATTCAAAATAGAGGAATAAAAATAGAACACGGAAACAAAATTAGCAGAGAGAGAGAGAATAGTACCTGGGCCTCTTACCTGGCACCCACCAAAGCCCACCAGCCCAGCCCAGCTGGCCAGCCCAGCCCACTGGCCTCCCCCCTGTCGTCTTCCTCGCGACAAAAGGTTGCAGGCGTGTGCCCGTCTTGCGTGACCACGCGCCCGGCCACCTCCTGCTTGCCGCTCCCCTCGGCCTTGGGCGCCTCAGGGAGGCGCCACACCCCCCTGGACCTCTCTCACTCTCCCCCGTGCTTTCCCCCTCCTCTTTCTCGCTTTCCTCCCCACAGCCGAGCATTGCAGCGCGCGTTCGCCCGTGCTGCAGCCACCGCCTCCCCCTCGCTTCTCGGCCGGCCCAGGCTCCGCCTCGACCCCTCTTTCTTCCACCCAAAGCCCACGCCACTGCAGGAGGCCCCAAATCGCCGCCACGAGTCGTCTTCCCGAGCACGGCCTTGCGGACTCCACAGCCGGATTAAATGCGCCTTCCGGTCGTCCCCGAGCCAGCTGAGCCTGTCGTCAGCCTCACCGTGAGCTCCCGGTCCTTTCCCCCTTAACAACGTCGTCATTTTCGTCCCGTAGCCACTGCCCTGCGAGTAACCGGAGCCGCCGTCCGCCATGGCTGATGAGGTCCTCGCTCCTGAGCACCTTAGCTCCGACCAGTTGCACCAATGTGTTCCTCTAATGCGAGAGATGCGGCCCAGCTACCTCGCTCGCTTCGCCCAAGCATGATGCCCGCTTCGTGCCCCACAAACTCCATTGCCGCCTTTGAGCTCGTGGTGGTCGACTCCGGCCACCCGGGCCGACTACGCCACCGGCCGGCGAGCTGCAGCGCTTGACCACCGTAGAGACCAACCGCGGCTCAAGCAGCGGCTGTCGTGAAACCCGAGCAACTCCGGCGTTGCGCCACATTTTATGCGCCGCCCGGCTGAACTCCGGTGACTCCGGCGTGGCACATCATGCAGCTAACCCACTAATTAACCCCATCCTCTAGACAATGACGGTGGGCCCTGCTGCCCAATTAAGCCATTGTTTAGTTTTAAGCTAGATTAATTAAAAAACTAAGCGGACCCGCGTCGAGGTTGGTGGTGACGTGTCGGATTGACCAGGGCCACATCGGCGACACTAAGCGGCCTGAGTCAGCGACCGTGGGCCCCATTAGATCGAGGTTTGACTTGGACCGGCTCCATTGACTGGTGGCGTCCACGGTGGCTATCTTGACGCAATAAGTATTTTATGGATTTATTTTTATATAGGAAATTCCAGAAAATGTTGCAAACTTCAAGAATTCATAGAAATTAATCTGTAACTCCAAATGCAAAGATTTATATATGAAAAATGATCAGAAAAATCCAATCTATCGATCTGCACTAGTTTCATGCATGTTTAAACAAGTTAACTTGCTGTTTAGTGCAAAACATGATAAGCACTATTTAAGATCACAAATGAGTTTGAACTTTGAATCTTTGGTTCAAAATAGCTCAAACCCATCTGGTTGTAGTTGCATTAGCCCAACACACTCATTTTACCATGTCATGATCATGCATCATATTATGCATTGCATTGATTATGTTTCTTTCTCTGTTGCCGGTATTTGTCCCTCTCGATAGACGTGGTTTCGATGATGAGTTCGATGACACCGATGAAGAGCTATAATATCTTCAGAAGTGCCAGGCAAGAAAAAACCCCTTGTTCATTCCGATATAATCCCACTCTCTCGCTCCTGCTCTCTTTTACTGCATTAGGACAACAATGATTCATCTATTACTTGTTGCGTTAGCTGAACCCCTTTATCCTCTGCATGACCTGTCATTCCACAGTAAATAGATGAAACCCACTAGCATGAGTAGGAGTTGTTTGGGCCCTGTTGTGCCTACTCATTCATGCTTGTTTGTCATGCCTGCTACTGCTTAGAGTTGAGTCAGGCCTGGTTCATCCGGGATGAATCGGAGGTTTGTGAACATGTCCTACTGTTGAGAGCTAAGTGTGTGAATGCGATTTGGTAAAGGTAGCGGTGAGAGGCCATGTAGGAGTACATGGTGGGTTGTCTCATTGCAGTAGTCCTCGAGGCGGGTTACGTGTTTGTGATCCATGAAAGCAGTTACTACCATGCATTGGGCCCGAAACCAATGGACCCTCTCGACTTATTAACTGCCCTTGCCCTCTGTCCAGGAGTTGCAACTAGTTTCTGGTGTTTGTAGGATATGTGTTAGAGGCCGTGCGTAGCACTGACCCTAGGGGTGGGCTATGATGCGGTAGATACACCGTGTGTGACACTCCAAAAACAATTATTTAATTTTCAGCAAAAACCTTGCTTGATTTGAAGAAGGTCATTTAAACTTTTCCCCATGGAAAGGATTTCCTTTTTCTTTTATATTCTTCAACCCTAGTGTTTGGTTGTTAAAAACCTTTATTCTGAGTTTCCCATCTCAAAAATATTTTTTGGAATTTATTTTCTTTTAAAAAGAAACCCTAAGGGTTTTGGAGCTACTCTTTTGTTTTGAACCATCCTTGGTTTTACCATGCCTCATGTGGTAAATTCTCCCAAAACCCCTCCCTACACTTTGGGGCAACCTAAACATTCTGTCCCAACAAGTTCAATCCATTTTTGGATTTTAATTCTGTTATTTTACTCCCCAAAACAATTCTGTCATTTATTCTAAGCCTAGATGATTTACAAAGGAAGTGCCTGATTTATTTTGAGTTTTGATCTCAAACCAACTCCTCTGGATATTCCTTAGCACCCCCAACCTAGATCCATCAAGATCCGCTCTTCCTCTTTTCAAAATTTTCAAGTTTCAACCTTTGCAAGTTTGGACCAGATTCATCATTTTTGGTGAAATTCATATTTTCCTTTCTGCAAAAATTCCACCAAAATTCAGGCAATCCCCAGGTGCGTTGAGAGACCACCACACCAAAGATCAGCCCCAGATAAAAATTTTCTCATGCTTGAATCATTTCATAAAACACTTGGCCGGAACTGTTCCTGTACACTTTCAGTGAAATTCAGAGTTTCAGAGTTATCTTCAGTGCCGTTTTTCGTCAGTGGCTTGTCATCGATCACCCGTGCACTCTAGCGCGTTGCGCACGGCCCCTTCTCCCTGAGCAGAGCACCGCACACCCTCTTGGACATGAGGCAGTGTCGGTGGCAGCGAAACATCGCCGGCGTTGTCGGCGTCTGCGGTGGCGAGACCACCGTGGCGACCAGCGGAGCCGGCCGGCTTCGCTTCGCCATTTTATGCCGCTAACGCTCCCTAGCCCTCCGCGTGGCCTCATGCCGCCACACACCGCAGCACCGTCGCCGTGGCCCGGCAAGCCTGGTAGCGCCCCACCGCCGGCAGACGCGCCGCCCGTTCTGTCGAGACCTCCCTTGCGCGCCAAATCAACCTGGGTTAGCCTCTAAGCGCAGCCGTGGACCTCCGTTGATGCTCAACCCCATAAACACCCGACCAAGCAACTGCGCCACCGTAACCATCGCCGGAGATCCCGTTCTCGGCCACGCCTCGGATCGCCTATAAAATGGAGTCGAGCTCGTCCTCGAACACGCCACCACCTGCACCCACGAGAACCCGCCAAGCCACTAGGAGGACCTCGAGGTGGTCTCCTATCCTCGCCGCCCTAACCTCGTCGGTAGTATCCTCGGGAACCCGGTGATCTAACCCGACTTCAATTTGACCTCCGCAGCCCTCCCGACGAGATTCAACTCCACGAGCCCCGTCCACGGAGCAAGGACCGCCGTCGGCGTGGTGCTGCGCCGGCGCAACGGCGACCACCACCCACCGGCGGAAGGATACTGAGCCGTAGGTACTCTCCGATCCTCCCAACTCGCCGTGGATCGCGGCCGGCGACCACCGCAGCTCTCGGCGCGGCGAGCTCTGTTCCTCCCGTTTGAAATTTCAATCTGGCGGGTGGGACCCTCGTCGATGTTTTCTTTTTATTGAATCATTTTCTGAAACGCCTTGGCAGTATGATTTCCTTTGCAGTTAAGGGCTTTTTTTAGCGAAGCGTTTTCTGTTTTTATAAGTTGGCCCAGAAACTTTACATTTCATTACAGATGAGTCCACGGATTAAAATCTTTATAACTTTTAACGAAACTGATTTTGATTGATTCTTTTCTGTCATCTTTATTTTCTGTCTAATTGTTTCTCATATTTATTTGAAAACTATTTGGAACACTTTTCTCTGCACTCACGGTATTTCGGTAAATCGTATTTTCTTATACCGTGAATCTGGGAGGAGGCGGAACCCTGAACTTGGCCGAGCTAGACTCCGACTACTCGAACCAGGCAAGCATGTTTGAACTTTTGATATGATGAGTGTTCGTTGCATGTTTGCATTAAGTAGTTTCATGGCATGTTTATGATCATTTCGATAAATGTTATATTACATGCAAAGTTGAGACTAGTAAGTTTCGAAAATCCATATGTTGTTGGATATAAGTTTGCATGGCCATGTGATGGCATGAGAATGGGTGAGATGGAAGTGTTGTAGCATGCCAGACTATTTGACTTTAGTGTCAACGTGAATCAAGTCACGTTCACATTCGTTTCCCTTCCTGTACTACCACATGTTTTCCGCAAGGGATATGGCTTAGTAAGTTGCAAACCGCTTTCCTGGTGCACACCAAATAGAGAGGCCGTGATGAGGGTTCCATGGCCCTGGATTAAAGCCCGTCATCCGGTCAGGGGGCATGGGTGTTTCCGGTTGGGACCGAGAGGGGGGCACCCCTTAGAGCACGCGTATATAAATTTGATCCCATGCTATTCGAGGTTGTGATCTCCCTGTCTCAAAGTTTTTCTTGTACGTTGCCTAGGGTGATTCCTAGCATCGTGAGGTGGGATGGGTGTGTACTGGTTAGATGTGTTTCTACAGAAATACCGTAAGCGGAACTAGTCCTCGTGACTACGAAATCCGTTGGCTGTGGATAATTAGTACAAACTCTGCAGAGTCAAGATCCTTTGAATCATCTTATCCATGTCCAAGTATTGTGTTCAACTTACCTTGCCAGGTGCCAGTCTCAGTGACAAAAACTCTGGTGAAACACTTGAGAGTTAAGCACTTATTCCTGTGGATGGACTAACCTGTTTATTATTATGTGTTGAATATTTCCTATGAGTGTTATATCTTGATGAAATTATCGAGATATGAATAATGCAATTTAAGCCCTTTACTGCGATGTCGCTCGGGCGTCCACTATGTGCGCTTGTTATTTACTTTTAGTAAAAGCTCTTTACGTGATGTCGCCGCAGACGTCCGTATGTACGCCTGTTATTTACTTTCAATATAAGCCCTTTACTGCGATGTCGCTCGGGCGTCCGACGTAGCACTCTTGTCATTTACTTTGGATATAAGCCCTCTTTGCGATGTCGCTCAGGGCGTCCGGCTGTGTACACGCTTGTCATTTACTTTTCAATATAAGCCCTTTATGTGGTGTCGCAGGCGCCTCGATCTATGACATGATTATTTATTCGTTTACCCTTGGCGTCGCTCCGGACACCCGATTGGTTTTTTACTTTGTTGGGATTTGGAGGACTACCGCCCGACTTCCTTTACATACCATGTTATGCAATATTTATTATTTGAATGTGCATTGTTATTTTGCTCATGGCGCATTCATGCATGCATTGGTTATATCTTATGTCCGAACTGTCTTGCGAGTACTTTCAAAGTACTCACAGGCTTGTTGATTTGGCGGATGTTGATGAAGGCGATCTCATGGATGAGGAGTTCGATAGCGAAGTCGGCGCCTAGAGGAGTCCCAGTCAGTCTCGTGCGATCCTTGATTTGGTCATTGTATTATATCCGCTTCCGCTACTCGAATAAATTCATCGAGCCTCACCTCGACGCTCGATGAGCTGCCAGTTTAGGAGTTACGTTATGCACTCCACTGCGATATATACTCCACCACTTTTATCTCAAATCAGTAGCATGCCACCACGCTCTTGTGTCATGACCGCCCTTATGTACAATATCGGTGTGTTTGTAATAATTTGTTGAGCAGCCTCGGCTCAACCCTGTAATATATTTAATGCTCTTGGCCTTTTGTATCAAGTATTTGTCTACCGATAAGGATAATTCTTCTTATCTTTGGGACTTAAAGATCGGTTTCTCAATAAGTATTTTATTGAAAATCCGGTCGTGACAAACTTAGTACGAGCCAGCTGATTGTAGGAAGCCACTAGGTGCGATCGCTAATCGGTTATTAGCATAATAGAGTTTACTCATATTTTTGCAAATGTAGTCATTTTCGACGGTCGGCATAAATTTATGATCGACCATTCAAATTTTGCCTACTTTTGTAGATGGCTAACTACGTGTGAGTCACAGTGTTCTGCAACGATGCTGAGGGTTCGTCAAGCTCCTCTCCATCGTCCAGGTCGCGATGGGGCCATCAATCGCCTTGATCTTCACTCTACCGCACAAGATCAACGACAGTCGACCATGCACCAGGCAGCGGTGCAATTCAAGGGAGGCGTGTTGAGTTACGCCGCTTCGGTTCTTGGGAGAGCCATGCCTACGGAGAGGCATGCTATGCAGATGGCTGCCCGTGAGGCAATAGCTTCGTCTCCGGGATGTTCTTCCTTCAATGAAAACTTCGTCGCTACCGCTACCTTCCATGCCACGTGCCATACACCTGTCACTACTCATTCGCTTGCCCGGAGGATAGCGAGAAGAGGCTATTGAGATGCTTGTTGAGTACCTCCCAGCTACGGAGGCAGCCTTGACAACCTGGTGGGCGACCTTGTGGCTGCCCGCATGGACTCAGTCCATGGCTGTGCCACCAACAGGAGGGAGCTCCTGCACACCGCACCACCGCTGACTTTCGTCTCGTCCTCGACATCTTATTCTCCTACCATTCTTGCCACTGCTCGTCACCTGCCTACCACTGAGGAGTTCAACCAAGTCATTGCACCCACTCCAGTCCGTTCTGCACCACCTATTGCGCCCACTCCTATTCGTGTTGCTCCGCCTATGGCGCCGGCTCCATCAACTCAGCGCAGCGCTTCACGTCTAGAGCCTATTAGCGAGGAGGAGGTTAAGTCCCCAGCCTCACTGCGCCTCACCCTCGGCAGGCCAAGGAGATCCTTACCATCTCCGGTGATGCGCTTAGCCTCCATGCGATGTATCGACTTGTACGATATGTTTATATGTACATAGGTTGTGGGAAGTAGCTTGTTTGCGCATCATGTAGGAACTGGGAGAAGTGCACTAGCCTAAATAAGATGTCAGGAATATGTACGCATATCCTGAGTGATGTATTGTATAATTACTGATTGCGTGTAAGATATATAATGAGCAGTCCTTCTCCGTGCGCAATCGTTTATTATTTTGAAAAATCTTGGAGCTTTTAAAATTTCCCGTATTTGTGAATTTATTGACTTTTGCGACTCTTTTTCTTTTCTTATGAGTTTTAAAAAATATATCCCCAGAGTGAAAAAAGTCTCGTCCTTGGACGCGCTCCATGCCAAATCCGTTAGAAGAAAATTATGGCACACCACCAAACAACAATTTCACACAGGGGCAGTCAAGTCAACAAGGCAGTGAAACAACATTTACCCAAGTATGCCAACTTTATGAGCAGTCAGCAACAACATCTGGAAATGATGAACCAAGTCATTAATATGAAATCACCGTGGGCGATGTCGGTAGCAATCCAAGTTATGCGAACTCAGAAGACCGTCCCCAATATTTTCTCATCTTGACAAACCTCTTGAGGCCGATGGTAGCTCCGAGACATGGAAAGAAAATTAATTATTGCACGGTGTTCAGACCGTGAGAAAGTACTATATGCACCGCACTATCTCATTTGGAGCAGGTGCATCATGGTGGAAAATTTCCTACACATGCACCCCAACGAAAATGAAATAACACGGGAAGAGTTCAAAGAAGGTTTTCATAGGCGCACATTCCTAAAAGTGTTATGAAGATCAAGAAGAGAAATTTGATGACCTCAAACAAAGGACCATGATGGTGTCGAGAATACAATAGTCAGTTTACTCTGTTGTCTCGCATGTGAACGAAGAGCGTATGTTGAAAGCAAGAAGATGGAAAAATTCTTGGAAGGCCTGGCACCCACGCTTAAATGCCAGCTGGTTGTGCACACCTTCCCAGATTTCAAAACACTGGTGGATAAGGCTATTACCTTGGAAAATGAGCGATGCAACTTGGAGGATTTCCGCAAACGCAAAAGGGACCAGACTACTTTGGCTCGAAACCACCGAAGCAAGACGGAATTTCAGAAAAGTGGGACACACAAACCCACGACGAATAATTCACACCCAATCAAGAATTTTCATGCAAGGGACAAGGAGTTCACATATCACCCAGGCGTTACTTGCTACGCTTGTGGAGAAGAAGGGCACTATGCCAAGCAGTGCCCCAATCCAAGGAACTCGACCCCAAAGCCTAACAACGCTGGCAATAATTCAGCGCCCAAGAGAAACAATTTAAACCCCAATAACAATCACAGGAAGGGTCATCTGAACCACGTGACCAGAGAAGAAGCACAAAATGCCCCGGATATCGTACTCGGTACGTTCCCTATCAACACAATACCTGCCACAGTTTTGTTTGATTCTGGAGCTTCTCACTCGTTCATTTCAAAGAGATTTGCTTTGCAAAATAATTTTTTGATGCTTCCCTTGGAAAAAATCAATGATCATCAAGTCCCCTGGGATTAAGCAAGTTACTCAGAGTTACTGCCAAGGTGTGGTCATTGAGTTTGAAGGATTGAAGTTTCAAGCCAACCTTATTGTATTGGAAAATAAAGGACTGGATGTCATCTTAGGGATGGATTGGTTAACCACCAACAAAGGATTTATTGACTGCTTCAACCGGACCGTAATTCTCACCCACCATCACGGGAAGACAATAAAAGTTTCAGCCAAAGAGACACAAATATCTCGGCAACGAGGTTGAACAAGGTGGACGTTTCTAAATTAAGCAAAGTTCGATGGTATGTGAATTTCGGGCGTATTTCGAAGAACTACCGGGCATGCCACGGACCAGAGATAGAATTCAGCATTGAGCTAGCACCGGAACCGCTCCCATTTACAAGAAACCATACAGAATGGCACCATCCGAGTTGGTAGAATTGAAGAAGCAAATAAAAGAATTCTTGGACAAAGGATATATCTGAGCCGTTCCTCACCTTGGGGTTCACCAATTTTATTTGCCAAGAAAAGGATGGGACAACGAGATTGTGTATAGACTATCGAGCACTTAACATGGTCACAATCAAGAACAAATACCCAATGCCATGGATAAATGATTTATTTGATCAGCTCGCTCAGGCCAAAGTTTTCTCAAAAATTGACTTAAGGTCGGGGTACCATCAATTAAAAGTATGAACAGAGGATATCCCCAAGACAACCTTCACCTCCAGATACGGACTGTATGAGTTCACAGTAATGCTGTTTGGACTAACAAACGCCCCGCATATTTTGTTCACCTCATGAACAAAGTATTTATGAAGTTTATGGACAAGTTTGTTGTGGTATTCATCGACGATATTCTGATATAATCCAAGACACGAGAAGAGCACGCTGAGCATCTCCGAATTGTACTAGGAGAACTCAGGAAACATCACTTGTACGCCAAGTTCAGCAAATGTGAATTTTGGCTAAGACAGGTAGGCATTCTGGGCCACGTACTGACCCAAGAAGGTATTGCTGTAGACCCGGAAAAGGTCAAGGCCGTACTTGGCTGGAAACCACCAGCCAGCGTAACGGACGTGCGAAGTTTCTTGGGAATGGCAGGATACTACCGAAGGTTTATTGAAGGATTCTCCACCATAGCAAAGCCAATGACGCAGTTTCTCAAGAAAGACAAGAAGTTTGAATGGACCGAAGCTTGCGAGAAAAGTTTCCAAGAGCTAAAAAGGAAATTGACGACCGCACCAGTATTAATTGTTCCCGACATACACAAGAAATTTGAGGTATATTGTGACGCATCCTGGAAGGGCCTCGGATGCGTGTTGATGCAAGAAGGCAAGGTGGTCGCATATGTCTCCAGACAACTTCGCAAGCACGAAGAAAATTACCCTACTCATGACCTAGAGTTGGCAGCAGTCATCCATGCACTCAAGGAGTGGAGACACTTCCTACTTGGAAATCGTTGTGAAACATACACACACCATAAGAGCCTCAAGTATATTTTCACACAACCAGAACTAAATTTACGGCAACAACGCTGGTTGGAATTAGTAAAAGATTATGATGTTGGAATCCACTACCATCCAGGAAAAGCAAATGTAGTGGCAGATGCTCTAAGTCGGAACCCTAGCACGAACAACGACAACCTACCAAACCTGAGACCTGAATTTCGACAGGAGTTTGCTAAACTCAATTTGATGGTGGTCACCGAAGGCAGTTTATCGAATTTGGAAATTCAGCCTACCTGATAGAAAAGATTAAGGAGGCTCAGCATAGACACCCCAGCATTGAAGGCATAAAACGGAAAGTGAGTTTGGGCAAGGCCTCGAGTTCATCATAGGCGAAAGCGGGGAATATTGTGGTACGGAGAGAGGCTTTGCGTGCCAAATATCGAGGACCTTAAACAACAAATTTTAGCTGAAGGCCACAACGCTCCGTATTCAATTCATCCTGGAGGAACAAAAATGTACAAGGATCTTCAGGAAAAAATTTGGTGGCACGGTATGAAAAGGGACATAGCCACGTTCATTGCATGTTGTGACTCTTGTCAATGCATCAAGGCCGAGCACCAGAAGCCGACCGGACTTATACAACCAAATAAGATACCCGAGTGGAAATGGGACGTAATTGGAATGGATTTTATTATTGGACTACCTCGGTCACGACACGGGAATGATGCCATATGGGTCATCACAGATAGACTGACTAAGGTAGCACACTTCATCCCTGTAAAGACAACCCACACCACTCAGAAGCTTGCCAGGCTTTATCTTTCCCTTATCGTCTTCTTACATGGAGTCCCAAAGACAATAATATCAGACAGAGGCACTCAATTCGTCTCCGGATTTTGGGATCACTTACAACAAGCTTTGGGAACTCAACTGGCGTTTAGTACCGCATACCACCCCGGCATGATGGACAAACCGAGCAGCGTAAACCAAATTCTAGAAGACATGCTGAGAGCATGTGTCCTCACCTATGGAACCAGTTGGGAAGAAAGCTTGCCATCACGCAGAGTTCGCATACAACAACAGTTACCAAGCCAGCCGCAAATGGCACCATTTGAAGCTCTGTCGGCGAAGATGTCGTACCCGCTAAATTGGTCAGAAACCGGAGACAGCCATATCTTCGTCCCAGACATGCTCAAGGAAGCCGAAGATAAAGTTAAGGTAATTAGGGATCGACTCAAGACAACCCAAAATCGACGAAAGAGTTATTACGATAAAAACATCGAAGTCAGTTTTGAACCCGGTGAGTTTGTGTACCTAAGAGTATCTCCTATGAGGGGCCTGCAGCGATTCAAGGTTAAGGAAAGCTAGCACCGAGATTCATTGGACCCTACGTATAGTAGCACGAAGAGTGCAAGTAGCCTACCAGCTAGACCTACCGAAGAATTATCCGATGTCCACGACGTGTTCCACGTCTCGCAGATTGAGAAGTGCGTGAGCAACCAGAGAAGAAAGTATCTCATGAAGACATTGACGTGCAACCAGACCTCACTTATCGGGAACGTCCAATAAAAATATTGGAAGAGTCTGAGAGGAGGACCCGACAGAAAACCATCAAGTTTTTCAGAGTCCAGTGGAGCAATCACACCGAGAATGAAGCGACTTGGGAAAGACAAGATTTTCTTCGGGCAGAGCACCCACACTTATTTGGGACGAGATTTTTCCTAAGGGGGTAGGTGTTGTGACACTCCAAAAATTTTTATTTAAATTTCAGCAAAAACCTTGCTTGATTTCAAGAAGGTCATTTAAATCCTTCCTAAAACCTCTCTCTCTCAAAACTTTTCCCCATGGCAAGGATTTCTTTTTTCTTTTATCTTCTTCAACCCTGGTGTTTGGTTGTTAAAAACCTTTATTCTGAGTTTCCCATCTCAAAAATATTTTCTGGAATTTATTTTCTTTTAAAAAGAAACCCTAAGGGTTTTGGAGCTACTCTTTTGTTTTGAACCATCCTTGGTTTTACCATGCGTCATGTGGTAAATTCTCCCAAAACCACTCCCTACACTTTGGGGCAACCTAAACATTCTATCCCAACAAGTTCAATCCATTTTTGGATTTTAATTCTGTTATTTTACTCCCCAAAACAATTCTGTCATTTATTCTAAGCCTAGATGATTTACAAAGGAAGTGCCTGATTTATTTTGAGTTTTGATCTCAAACCAACTCCTCTGGATAGTCCTTACCACCCCCAACCTAGATCCATCAAGATCCACTCTTCCTCTTTTCAAAATTTTCAAGTTTCAACCTCTGCAAGTTTGGACCAGATTCATCATTTTTGGTGAAATTCATATTTTCCTTTCTCCAAAAATTCCAGCAAAATTCAGGCAATCCCCAGGTGCTTTGAGAGACCACCACACCAAAGATCAGCCCAAGATAAATTTTTTCTCATGCTTGAATCATTTCATCAAACACTTCACCAAGATTCTGTTCAGTACACTTTCGGTGAAATTGAGTTTGAGTTATCTTGATGTCGTTTTTAAATGCTGGCTTGTCATCGATCACCCGTGCACTTTCGGCGCGTTGAGCACGCCCCTTCTCCTGACGAGCACCGCCGCCCTCTTGGGCGGACGCAGTGTCGGTGGCGGCCGGCTGTCGCCGGCGCCGGCAGCGTCTGTGATGGCGAAACCACCGTGGCGGCCAGCGGAGCAGCGCCCATTTCGCTTCGCCGTTCTGCGCCGCCCAACGCTCCCTAGCCCTCCGCGTGGCCTCATGCACGCCAGCACACACCGCAGCACCGTCGCCATGGCCCGGCAAGCACAGGGTGCGCCCTCTGCCGCCGATGGGCCCGCGCCGCCCCGTTGTGTCGAGACCTCCCTTGCGCGCCAAATCCAACCTGGGTTAGCCTCTAAACGGAGCCCGTGGACCTCCACATTGATGCTCAAACCCCTAAAACACCCCGACCAAGCACTGCGCCGCCGTAACCATCGCCGGAGATCCCCGTTCTTGGCCACCGCCTCGGATCGCCTATAAAATGGAGTCCCGAGCTCGTCCTCGAGCATGCACCACCACTGCACCCCACCAGAACCTCGCCAAGCCACTAGGAGGACCTCGAGGAGGTCTCCTCCCCCAACTCCGGCCGCCCCGATCCGCCTCGGCCACCATCTCGATCCACTCCGGTGAGGCCATCCTTGCCGCCCTAACCTCGTCAGTAGTCTCCTCGGGAACCCAGTGATCTAACCCCGGCTTCAAATTGACCTCCGCAGCCCTCCCCGACGAGATCCAACTCCACCCGAGCCGCCGTCCACCGGAGCAAGGACCGCCGTCGACGTTCGACGACCACCACCACCACCCACCGACGCGGAAGGACACAGTGAGCACGTAGGTACTCTCCGATCCTCCCAACTCGCCGTGGATCGCCGCCGGCGACCACCGCAGCTCTCGGCGCCCGGCGAGCTCTGTTCCTCCCGTTTGAAATTTCAAACTGTGGGTGGGACCCTTGTCGATGTTTTCTTTTTATTGAATCGTTTTCTGGCGCCGGGCGAAACGCTTTCCTTTGCGGTTGGCGGCTTTTTAGCGAAGCGTTTTCTATTTTTATAAGTTGGCCCTGAAACTTTCATTTCATTACAGATGAGTCCTGGATTAAAATCTTTATAACTTTTAACGAAACTGATTTTGATTGATTCTTTTCTGTCATCTTTATTTTTCTGTCTAGTTTTTGTCATATTTATTTGAAAACTATTTGGAACACTTTTCTGTGCACTCACGGTATTTGATGAAATCGTATTTTCTTATACCGTGAGATCTGGGAGGAGGAGAACGGAACCGCGAACTTCGCCCGAGCTAGACTCCGACTACTCCGAACCAGGCAAGCATGTTTGAACTTTTGATATGATGAGTGTTAGTTGCATGTTTGCATTAAGTAGTTTCATGGCATGTTTATGAGCATTTCGATAAATGTTATATTACATGCAAAGTTGAGACTAGTAAGTTTGAAAATCCATATGTTGTTGGATATAAGTTTGCATGGCCATGTGATGGCATGAGAATGGGTGAGATGGCGGTGTTGTAGCATGCCAGTCTTATGCCGAACTATTTGACTTCAATGTCAGCGTGAATCAAGTCACGTTCCCATTCATTTCCTTCTGTACTACCACATGTTTTCCATAGGGATATGGCAAGTAAGTTGCAAACCGCTTTCCTGGTACCCACCAAATAGAGAGGCCGTGATGAGGATTCCATGGCCCTGGATTAAAGCCCGTCATCCATTCAGGGGGCACGGGTGTTTCCGGTTGGGACCGAGAGGGGGGCACCCCTTAGAGCGCGCGTATATAAATTTGATCCCATGCTATTCGAGGTTGTGATCTACCCGTCTCAAAGTATTTCTTCTAGGTTGCCTAGGGTGATTCCTGGCATCGTGAGGTGGGATGGGTGTGTACTGGTTAGATGTGTTTCTATCGAAATACCGTAAACGGAACTAGTCCTCATGACTACGGAAATCCGTTGGTAGTGGATAATTAGTACAAACTCTGCAGAGTCAAGATCCTTTGAATCATCTTATCCATGTCCAAGTATTGTGTTCAACTTACCTTGCCAGGTGCCAGTCTCAGTGACAAAAACTCCGGTGAAACACTTGAGAGTTAAGTACTTATTCCTGTGGATGGCCTAACCTATTTATTATTATGTGTTGAATATTTCCTATGAGTGTTATATCTTCGTGAAATTATCAGATATGAATAATGCAATTTAAGCCCTTTCTGCGATGTCGCTCACACGTCCGACTGTGGCATGCTTGTTATTTACTTTTAGTAAAATCCCTTTCTGTGATGTCGCACACAGACGTCCATTGTACCACTTTGTTATTTACTTTCAATATAAGCCCTTTACGAGATGTCGCTCGAGACGTCCATTATGGCACTCTTGTCGATTACTTTGGATATAAGCCCTCTCTGCGATGTCGCTCGGGCGTCCGGTATGTACGCTTGTCATTTACTTTTCAATATAAGCCCTTTATGTGGTGTCGCTTAGACGCCCAACTGCGGCATGATTATTTACTTGTTTACCCTTCGAGGCGTCGCTCCAAACACCCGATCGGTTTTTCTTTTACTTTGTTGGGATTTCGGTATGACTACCGCCCGACTTCCTTTTTACATACCATGTTATGCAATATTTATTATTTGAATGTGCATTGTTATTTTGCTCAAGATGCATTCATGCATGCATTGGTTATATCTTATGTCCGAACTGTCTTGCGAGTACTTTCAAAGTACTCACCTGGCTTGTTGATTTGGCCAGATGTTGATGAAGGCGATCTCATGGATGAGGAGTTCGATAGCGAGTCCGACGCCTAGAGGAGTCCCAGTTAGTCTCGTGCGATCCTGGATTTGCTCATTTTATTATGTCTGCTTCCGCTACCCGAATAAATTCATCGAGCCTCACCTCGACGCTCGATGAGCTGCCAATTTAGGAGTTATGTTATGCACTCCACTGCGATATATCCACCACCACTTTTATCTCAAGTTAGTAGCATGCCACCACGCTCTTGTGTCATGACCGCCCTTATGTACAATATCGGCGTGTTTGTAATAATTTGTTGAGCAGCCTCGGCTCAACCCTGTAATATATTTAATGCTACTGGCCTTTTGTATCAAGTATTTGTCTACCAGTAAAGATAATTCTTCTTATACTTGGACTTAAAGATCGGTTTCTCAATAAGTATTTTATTGAAAATCCGGTCGTGACACCGTGGCCTGGTGTACCGAGCGCCCTTTTCGTGTCTCGGGAACCCTGCACACATCGTTTGGGGCTGTGAGCGAAACTCCGGCCGGATCTCCTCGCGGATGGAACCCGAATAGGCGATAAACCTGGACTAGAGACTTGTGTAGTTAGTTAGGTCGTGGTTGACTCCCTCGCCAGGCTTCCGCTTAAAGGTTGCCGAGATACACGACGTGTACATGGTGGTAAGTGGCGAGAGCGTGTGTGAAGAACTACACCCCTGCAGGGTTATAAATGATCTATTCGAATAGCCGTGTCCGCGGTAAAGGACTTCTGGGTTGCCTATATCAGTTCATAGACAAGTGAAAGTGGATACTCTAAAATGCACAAGATAAGCGTGAGTGCTATGGATGGTGTTCTCGTGAGGGAGGCGGGAGGCGGATCCATAGTGGTGTATTGATATGGTGAATATGTGGACTCGTGTGCCCACCTCAAAGAGTTACTTGCGTCGTAGTTTAGGATAGCCACCGAGTCAAAGCTGGCTTGTTTGATTAAACTCCACCACCCCCTTTGTTGATCTTGATGCATATGTAGCTAGTTCTGACGTAAGTCTTGCTGGGTACATTTGTACTCATGTTTGCCAATTTTATGTTTTGCAGAGAGACGTCAGACTCGCTAGTAGTTCCGTGTGGACTTCGACGTTTAGCTTGTTACCTCAGCTACAATCTTGTGCCCTCGGCAGGATCTGGTAGATAGTCAGGCTTCTAAGCCTTTTTCATTTGTAGATGTCTGTACTCAGACATGTTAAGCTTCCGCATGTGCTTTGATTTGTATGCTCTGAATGTTGGGTCATGAGACCCATGTTTGTAATATCTCGCTCCTCGGAGCCTAATGAATAAATACTTGAGTCGTAGAGTTATGTTGTGATGCCATGTTGTATTTACACATATCGAGCATATTGTGTGTATGATTGAAATTCTTGGTATGTGTGGGATCCGACAACCTAGTTGTTTATCCTTGGTAGCCTCTCTTACGGAAATGTAGTCTTGTGCTTCCATGAGCCATAGTAGTCCGCTTCTGCCCGGTTCACGGAGTCACCTAGCCCAGCACTCTGCTCGGAACACTTGATTGGCCGCCATGCGATTCACTTCATTCCTGTGTGTGTCCCTTGGAAATGTCACGGTGACATCCGGAGTCTGCCTAGCCTGCTACAGCCCGAGTTCCGGAGGCTGTTAGCCCAGTGCTACTGAGACGGATTCACACGCTGGCGACCGACATGCTCGATGTTGATTCATGTATGCCTGTCCCTATAAGTTAGTGCCACTTTGGGTTCACGACTAGTCATGTCGCCCCGGGTTCTCTGTCATATGGATGCTAGCGACACTATCATATACATCAGCCAAAAGGCGCAAACGGTCCCGTGCCATGGTAAGGCGACACCCGTGGGAATACCGTGCGTGAGGCCGCAAAGTGATATGAGGTGTTACCAGCTAGATCGATGTGACTTGGAACCGAGGTCCTGACATCCGCGGATGAAATCTTTTCAATCACCGTACCCATCAATGCATAGTGATCTTCTGAGATAGACACTCGCCCGAGCAAATCCTTCAACTCCTCCGACCGTGCACCAGGAGGTGTCGGACTCGTCCGATGGCCTTTTTCAAAGTCCGGACACAGAGGGCTCCGAGGGGCCCTATGACCACACTCCACCTATGCCAGATTCGGGGAAACCCTCCGCGACGACACCTCGGGATCGTCCGCCTCGCTAGGCGGTTCAGCAGGGGGAGGCGTCCCGCTCTCCATCATCTCCGGACGAAGATCCCCCGAAGACAAGCTCTGCTGAGAAGGGCTGAGATCCGAACTACAAGGTAAAATTTAGGTCATCATCAGAAATAAAACAGGGATGTCTTTTATTTTATAAACTCCCCTCTCTACTTACGGCTCGCTGGAGGGCTGATCTCCTTGGGGAAACAATGCGGCCTGGGCATCTTCCGGTGCAGGACCCTCTGGCGAAGATTTCTTCCCACGCTTTGAGGCCTTGGTCTCCGGGTCTCCAGAGGCGGTCCTCTTCTCCCCTTGGATGGAGGGATTATCGATCCCTCCTTTCTTGATAACCTCCTTCGCGGAGGCAGTAGTTTCCTTGTTCCCCCTTCGCCTTCTTCTAAAGGCACAGCCTCCAGCTCTTGGTTAACACGGGATCCGGCGTGGTCTCAGGGAGGGGGGCCGGACACCTGATCAGTTTTGCTTTTGCCATCCACTCCTGTGTGAGGGACAACTCTTTTAAGGGCAAGTTTATGATAAATATATGGATAGCGTGTCCGGATACGGGGCTACTTACTTGAGCATCCGGGCGATTGCAGCTCAGACCTGCGTCCTCGGTCAAGTCCGGACACATTGCTTGTGATCCGAAGAACAATTTTACATCTCCACAGGCGTTGCGCCCATAAAATGTTGAAGAGCTCGTGGTCCCTCGGATTGAACTCCCACAGGCGGAGGCGGCGTTTGCGAGGCAGGATCGGCGAATCAGCATGACCTGCGCTACTACCACCAGATTGATCTCTCTCTCTCTAGGAGGTCTCGAATACGGCCCTGCAACAAGGGCACCTCTTTGGACGGCCCCCAGTCAAGCCCTTTATTGACCCATGACGCCAGCCGTGGTGGAGGACCCGAGCGAAAGGCAGGTGGTGCCACCCATTTGGTGCCCCTGGGAGCTGTGATATAAAACCACTCTTGTTGCCATAGGCTGAGCTCCTCTTGAAAAGAGCCCTCGGGCCATGGAGCGTCAGCATTCTTGCTTATAACAGCCCCTCCGCTTTCTGCTGTTGCCCTTGATCATCTTCAGCTCCACCTTGAAGGTCTTGAGCCATAATCCGGAGTGAGGCGTAGTGCGGAGGAAGGCTTCGCACCAGACGATGAGCGATGAGATGTGGAGGATGGACTCGGATCAAGTCATGAAATTCCAGCCCGTAATAAAACATGAGCCCCCCTCACGAAGGGGTCCATCGGAAACTTAGTCGCGAAGGAAGTGAGGCGTGAACACCATGCTTTCACGGGCTTGGGAGTGGGAATAACCTGCCCTTGAGCAGGCAGCCTATCGAATTTCGCCGGTTAGATACAGCATCTCTTAGCTTTAGGGCGTCTTCTTCCATGGCGGAGGAAGGCATCCACCGGCCTTGGAGGTAGGAGCCGGACATCATCGAAGGTCCGAAGCACCTGAATCTGGAGCTCTGGGTGTTGGAACTCGAAGCGAGGGGCGGGTTTGATGGAGATTGAGAAAAAGAAGCGGGACCTTGGTCTCTTTATAAAGAGGTTGAATACCGGAGCCCTCCCGTGACCGTTTGGGACTCGCCGATAGAGGCGTGCCAGCGAACACGATTGGAATTACTACGCCCGTATTGATGAGGATCCCGGAATAATGGACATGATATCTGCTTTGACAAGATGTGCCAAGGAAACCACCTCGCTAAACGCGCTAAGGTTGGGCAGTAAAAACAATTCAAATAAAGGCTTGGCCGTGGTGTGATGTCACGCTGTGGAGTACGTCAGCAGATTGAACTTGTGTAAATGTTATTCAGAGGAGGAACTTATTTTGCAGAGCCGGACACTATCCTTGTGTTCAAAATCTTCTATGAAGTATTCGGAGGAGGAACCCGCCTTGCAATGACGAAGACAACATGCGCCCCGGACCCCATCGTCATTGAAGCCTGGTTGAGGGCTCTTGAGGAGTCTGGATTAGGGGTGTTGGATAGCAGGACTATGACCTTTGGCGGACTCTTGGACTATGAAGATACAAGATTGAAGACTTAGTCCCGTGTCCGGATGGGACTTTCCTTGGCGTGGAAGGCAAGCTTGGCGATCTGGATATGTAGATTTCCTACCATTGTAACCGACTCGTGTAACCCTAACCCTATTCGGTGCCTATATAAACCGGAGGTTTTAGTCCATAGGACGAACAACAATCATACCATAGGCTAGCTTCTAGGGTTTAGCCTCTCGATCTCGTGGTAGATCTACTCTTGTACTACCCATATCATCAATATTAATCAAGCGGGAGTAGGGTTTTACCTCCATCGAGAGGGCCCGAACCTGGGTAAAAACATCATGTCCCTTGTCTCCTGTTACCATCCGCCTAGGCGCGCAGATTCGGGACCCCCTACCGAGATCCGCGGTTTGACACGGCAGCCATGAACAGCGGGGCGGATACCGAGGATGGCGTTGTACGGCAGGCGGATGTGCGCAACGTCGAAGTCGATGAGCTCGGTGCGGTAGTTCTTGCGCTCCCCGAAGGTGACATGCAAGCGGACTTGCCCTATCGGTATGGTGGAACCGTCAGTCACTCCTGAGAAAGGCTTGGTCGGCTGGAGCTGCTCATAGGGCACTTGGAGGTTATCGAACATGCCAACGGATAGGACATTGAGCCCTGCACCGCCATCGATGAGATTCTTGGTGACTTGCACATTGCTGATGACTGGGGAGCACATCATAGGGAGCGCGCCAGCGGTGGCTGCGCACTTGAGCTGGTCTGCCGAGTTGAAGGTGATTGTGCTTTGGGACCACCTGAGCGGGTGCGTGGCCTCGAGCTTGGGGAGCGTCGCGTTTACCTCGCGAGCGAGCTGTTTAAAGATGTGCTGAGAGGCTGGGGCCTACGCGCCGCCCAAGATGCAAGCGATCCCACGCGGTTCCTTGAAGCCCTCAGCCCCTTCGTCCTGGTGATGGTCGTCATTCCTTCTTGGTGGCGGCAGCGGGGGAAGACCGGCGTTGCCTTGGGGGCGATCCTCACGAAGCGGGTCCCTCGAGGCGCCCTCGCGAGGTTGGTCCTGCCAGTGGTCCTCATGAGGCCGGTCGTGCCACTGCTGGCGCGGGCCACGGTCTTCCCAGCGTCAGCCTCCGCGTCCTCCTCCACGGCTGTAGCCCGGTCGTTGCGCTCGGGGCGTCGACCGTAGCGTCCTTCCCGTATGGCTCTGAGCTCTTGGCAGTCGCTGGTGTTGTGGGTGTTCAAGTTGTGGAAGGCACAGAACGGTCGGCCGTTCTTGGACGACTCAGGCTGATCTCTGCCTCGCTTGGTGTCGGGCTCCGCTGCGAGCACTACTGCTTCTTTGCGCTTCACGTCCTTGCCCTTGGCCTTCTTCTCCTCTGCTCCCGCAGCTGGCAGCTCAAGGAGAGAGAGGCGCCCCTCCTCAGCTCTTGTGCACTTGGTCGCCAGGTTGAACAGCTCCTGAGATGTGCAAAGCTCCTCGTGGATAGCGAGCTCTTCCTTCATCTTGACTTCACAGACGCCGTCTGAGAACGCGGAGATGATGGCTTCGTCCGTGACCTTGGGGATCTTGAGGCGGGTGTTGTTGAAGCGCTGGACTTACTTCTGGAGGGTTTCCCCTGGCTGTTGCTTGATGCGGCGCAGGTCGCCCGCGGCTGGTGGGCGTTCGCGAGTGCCCTGGAAGTTGGCGATGAAGCAATCGTGCATCTCGTCCCAGGAGGAGATCGAGCCGTGCTGCAGGTTTAGGAGCAAGGAGTGGGCCCCATCCTTCAGAGCCATCGGAAACCAGTTCGCCATGACTTTCTCGTCGCCGTTGGCCGCTTCGATGCTCAGCTCATAGAGCTGCAGGAACTCCGCGGGGTCGGCGGTGCCATCGTAGCGAGGAGGCAGGTCTGGCTTGAACTTGCCTGGCCAGGTGATGCTACGCAGCTCGGGGGTGAAGGCGCGGCAGCCGGCCGTGGTCGCTGGGGCCCGCTTCTGAGGCGGAGCTTGATCTTGGCGAGGTGCATGCTGCACCGCAGCAGACGGTATGCGGTCTTGACGAGGTGGCGCGGGGAGTGCCGGTGCAGCTTCTCGCGGTCGCGGGATTTCTAGGCAGCTTCTTTCTTGACGCGCGAGCGCCGGGCATGGTGGATCACGCCGCGGAGGCGTGCTCCTTGGTGCCAAGGCACCATCTTGGGGTTGAGGCGGTGGAGGCATGCCATGAGCCCCGTCGCCCGCGGCTAGTTGAGGGGGAGGCAGAGAGTGGGACGGCGCCGGAGAGCCCCCTGCAGCGCGGACGAGCTCGACGACGCGGTCGAGCCACTCCTTGTAGAGGTCGTCGACGGGGCGGTAACGCAGGAGCTCATTCGCCGCAAGGAGCGCGGCCTGTGCCTCCATGGGAGGACGGTGCGCATGAGACAAAGAACCAGCAGGGGTGAGCGACGGAGTAGCGGTGCGACCGTCCTGCTGCACCGAAGGATGGAGCAAGGACGCCAGCCGCTCGTTCCCTGCCGGGCCAATGGTAGCGTTGGCGATGGGAGACGGAGAACAACGAGGTGGCCCGCCTACGGGAGCCGTATGAGCGACACGGGCGGAGAGGGCGGCGCGACGCTCAGCTCGAGCATGGCGAGCGTCTCCCATGGAAATGATGAAGCGATGGAGCAACGAACTGATGGAAGGGAATACCACGGCGCACCCCTACCTGGCACGCCAAATGTCAGATGTGGGGTTCCGGCAAAAACTTGAGGTTCGAACACTTGGGTGCGCGCGAAGTCTTTCCGTCCTACTGATCTACGCTCTAGCTCGCTAGGATCTTGTAGTCGAACTCGACAAACTCACAACACAGAGAGACACGGGGTTTATACTGGTTCGGGCCACCGATGTGGTGTAATACCCTACTCCGGTGTGGTGGTGGTGGATTGCCTCTTGGGCTGATGATGAACAGTACAAGGGAAGAACAGCCTCCCGAGGTTGAGGTGTTATTGTGGCTAGGCTCTCGATCAGATTGGATCAAGCTAAGATGAGATGCCTCTACTGTGGTGACTAGCTCTACTTATATAGGCCCTGGTCCTCTTCCCAAATATCGAGCGGGAAGGGAGCCAACAACGGCGGGCAAATTTGAAGGGGAGCAGCTAGTACAAGCTATACTGACAAAAGCGGTCTTCGCCTGCGAACAGCTCTGGGGTGATGCCGTCTTGGGCTCCACGATGAACTCCGCCTTGCCGTCCTCCTGGTCTTGGTCTCATTGCACCAATATGGCAACCTTTGCCTGATGCCTCGGTTCCCTTCGCCTGCGCTTGCCTCCTTAGCACCAAAGAGGAAATGGGGACGCTGTGCGCACTGGCGCCAGCCTGGCACCGTTCGTCATGGCTCACGTCATGAGGGTCTTGCGAGGTTTTCCCCGCCTTGCTATCTCCACTCCTCGTGAGCCTGCCTGGCTAGGCCACTCCAGAGGAGGTCCTGCGTCGTCCGCCTCGCGAGGCTTGGACCCTCTCGAGGGTCTTGGATGCCTTGTTGATGAAGATGGGTCGTACGGCCTGCTGCTTAGCCAGGCCGTGGGCATGACGAACAAGTCTGGGGACCCCGTTCCCGAGCATGACACACTGCACATTGCGATGGTGGGGAACACAACATAGGGAGGCGCCCGGTGGTGGCTGCGCACTTGAGCTGATCCGCCGAGTTGAAAGTGATGGCGCATTGGGACCACTTGAGCGGGCGCGTGGCCTCGAGCTTGGGGAGCACCGCATTCACCTCGCGAGGAAACTGTTTGAAGATGCGCTAAGAGGCTGGGGCCTGGGCACCGCCCAAGATGCAGGCAATTGCACGTGGCTCCTAGAAGCCCCCATCCCCCTCGTCCTAGCGGTGGTCGTCGTTCCTTCTTGGTGGCAGCAGCGGGGGAATATCGGTGTTGCCCTGGGGGCGGTCCTCACGAGGCGGGTTGCGCCACTCCTAGCAAGGGCCACGGTCATTCCAGCGTCTGCCTCCTCATCCTCCTCCACGGCCGTAGCCCCGTTCGTTGCGCTCGGGGCATCGACCAAAGCGTCCTTCCCATATGGCTCTGAGCTCTTGACAGTCGTTGGTGTTGTGGGTGTTCAGGTTGTGGAAGGCGCAAAACGGTCAGCCGTTCTTGGATGACTCGGGCGGATCTCTGCCCCGCTTGGTGTCGGGCTCCGCTGCGAGCACCACGCCTCCTTGCGCTTCACGTCCTTGGCCTTGTCCTTCTTCTCCTTCGCTCCTCCAGCTGGCAGCTCGAGGAGAGAAAGGCGCCCCTCCTCAGCTCTTGCGCACTTGGTCGCCAGGTTGAACAGCTCCTGAGATGTGCAGAACTCCTCGTGGATAGCGAGCTCTTCCTTCGTCTTGACGTCGCGGACACCGTGGAGATGATGGCCTCGTCCGTGACCTTGGGGATCTTGAGGCGGGTGTTGTTAAAGCGCTGGATGTACTTCTGAAGGGTCTCTCCTGGTTGCTGCTTGATGCGGCGTAGATCACCTGCGGCCAGTGGGCGGTCACGAGTGCCCTGGAAGTTGGCGACGAAGCGGTCGCGCATCTCGTCCCAGGAGGAGATCGAGCCATGCTGCAGGTTCAGGAGCCAGGAGCGAGCTCCATCCTTGAGAGCCATGGGAAACCAGTTCGCCATGACTTTTTCATCGCCGTTGGCCGCTTCAATGCTCAGCTCATAGAGCTGTAGGAACTCCGTGGGGTCGGCGGTGCCGTCGTAGCGAGGAGGCAGATCGGGCTTGAACTTTCCTGGACAGGCAACGCTACGCAGCTCGGGGGTGAAGGCGCGGCAGCCGACCGTGGTTGCTAGGGCCCGTTCGGAGGTGGAGCTTGGTCTTGACGAGGTCCGTGTTGTGCCTCTGCGGGCGGTGCGCAGTCTTCACGAGGTGGCGCGGGGAGTGCAGGTGCAGCTTCTCGCTGCCGCGGGATTTTTTGGCAGCTTCTCTCTTCGCGTGCGGGCACTGGGCGCGGCGGATCATGCCCCGGAGCCGTGCGCCTTGGTGCCAAGGCGCCATCTTGGGGCAGAGGTGGTTGAGGCACGCCATGAGCCTCGTCGCCCATGGCTGGTTAAGGGGGAGGCAGAGAGAGGGACAGCGACGGAGAGCCCCCTGCGGCGCGGACGAGTTCCGGCGACACGGTCGAGCCACTCCCCATAGAGGTCGTCGATGGGGTGGTAGCGCAGGAGTTCTTTCGCCGCGAGGACCACGGCCCGTGCCTCCATGGGAGCGTGGCGCGCGTGAGACGAAGAACCGGAAGTGGTCAGTGATGGAGAAGCGGTGCGGTTGTCCTGCCGCACCGAAGGATGGAGCGAGGATGCCTGCTGCTCGTTCCCCGCCGGGCCGGTGGCAGCATCGGCGGCGGGAGATGGAGAACGATGAGGTGGCCCGCCAATGGGAGCCGTCTGAGCGACGCGGGTGGTGAGGGCAGCCCGACGCTCAGCTCGAGCACGGCGAGCGTCCGCCATGGAGTCGACGGAGCGACGGAGCGACAAACTGATGGAAGGGAAGCTACGGCGCACCCCTACCTAGCGCACCAAATGTCGGATATGGGGTTCTGGCAAACCCTTAAGGTCCGAACACTTGGGTGCGCGTGAAGTCTTTCCCTCCTACCGATCTATGCCCTAGCTCGCTAAGATCTCGTGCACGAACTCGACGAACTCGCAACACAAAAAGACACGAGGTGTATACTGTTTCGGGCCACCGTTGCCGTGTAATACCCTACTCCAGTGTGGTGGTGGTGGATTGCCTCTAGGGCTGGTGATGAACAGTACAAGGGAAGAACAGCCTCCTGAGGTTGAGGTGTTCTTGTGGCTAGGGTAGGCTCTCGATCGGGTTGGATCAAGCTAAGATGAGATGCCTCTACTTTGGTGGCTAGCTCAACTTATATAGGCCCTAGTCCTCTTCCCAAATATCGAGCGGGAAGGGAGCCAACAACGGCGGGCAAATTTGAAGGGGGACAGCTAGTACAAGCTATCCTGACAAAAGTGGTCTTCGCCTGCGAAAAGCTCTGGTGGTGACGCCGTCTTGGGCTCCACGATGACCTCCGTCTTGCCGTCCTCCTGGTCTTGGTCTCGTTGCACAAATATGGCAACCTTTGCCTGATGCCTCGGTACTCCTCACCTGCGCTGGCCTCCTTAGCACCAAAGAGGAAATAAGGACGTTGCGCACGCTGGCGCCCGCCTGGTGCCGTTCGTCATGGCTCACATCACGAGGGCCTCGTGAGGTTTGCCCCGCTCCTCGTGAGCCTGCCTGGCTAGGCCACTCCAGAGGAGGTCTTGCGTCGTCCGCCTCGTGAGGCTTGGACCCTCGCGAGGGTCTTGGATGCCTTGTCGGTGAAGATGGGCCGCACGGCCTACTGGCTTAGCCACGCTATGGGCCGCAGGCAGGCTAGTCTGGGGACCCCCGTTCCCAGAACGCCGACAGATATTTCTCAGCATAGATGGCCTAGTTCCAATCATCTTTCCAGAACAATGCTGAAGCACCACTTTTAACCTGCACTTGGGTGATGCCATGGTAGACTGGCATTAGGTGGATTAGGTCGCGCCACTAAAAGGATCCACAAGCATCTACGGCATGTGGGATAGATTTAACATAATATGTGTCCCAAATGAGTTGTACCCACGGAATGTCCATTCTATTGTAGAATTTATGTAGGAATTTGAGTAGTAGGGTGTCATTTTGTACTCTCAAGTTGAGGACACCAAGGACTCCACTCTTCTTGGGTCTGCAGACCATGTCCCAGGCAGATAAAGACTTGTTTTTGTCTCCAGCTGAAGTTAGTTTATTCCAAAGACATGTCTGCATATTTTGTCCAGTTGAGCAAGTATTTTAGGTGGGAGACGTAGGGTTCCCATGGGGTAGATGGCAAGCGAGGTACTGAGGGAATTGAGCAGGGCTAGCTTTCCAGCATAAGACATGAGTGGCATGGCCGTAGTGATCTTCCTTTCAGATTTACACACAAAGGGTGTCATGTGAAGAACTGAGGGCCGAGTGGTGCCAAGAGGCAAAGCTAGGTAAGTGAAAGGCATTCTTGCTTGTGTACAACCAAATAGACTGGCCAGGCCATTGCATTTTCTTGCTGGTGTGTTAATGGACACAAGAGTAGATTTGTGAAAGTTGATCTTGAGACCTATAGAGGTGGCATAATCTCCAAGAATTTGTTTTATCTTAGCATCTTGGTTAAGGCAGGTAGATAGAGCAATTATTGTGTCGTTTGCATATTGAATCACTAGATATTTTGCATCACCTTTAGGAGGAATTGGGTGTTTGATCAGGTTTTTCTCTAGCGCTTCATTGATAGCAGTCTGAAGGAGACCGGCTGCCAGGACACAGATCAAAGGAGACATTGGATCCCCTTGACACACACCACACTTACAGTGGAATTGACGGCCCGGTACTCCATTTAAGAGAACTAAAGATTTTCCATATGAAAATATACTCTCCATCCAATCAAGCCATTTGGGCAGGAACCCCATTTTTTCATATTCAAAAGCATGGCCGAGTGTTCAATGGTGTCAAATGCTTTGGCAAAATCCAGTTTTAGGAGGACTATCTCTTTCTTAGAGGCCTAGCATTGGTGGATGTATTTGAAGGCCCAGGCAAGGCAGTCATGGATTGATCTCCCATGAAGGAAGCCATATAGATTCATGTGCACGACTTGGAGAATGATTTTTTGAAGATGGTTGACTAGTATCTTAGTTATCAGTTTCAGGCAACAGTTGAGGAGGGTTATTAGCCAAAAATCATTGACAGTTTGTGGCGTGTTGACCTTCGGGATCAGAGTGCTATACCCTGCATTGATGCTTTCTAGATTAAGGTTTCCTTGGTGGAATTAATTACTTAGAAAGTAAAAGTCCTATTTGATGATTGGCCAACAAGCCTTCAAGAAGACCCATTAAAACCATCGGGGCCTGGTGCTTGATCTGGGGGCATTTCATTCACAACCTTATGTATCTCTTTATGAGTGAAAGGAGCAATGAGGTTGTCAAAGACTACATTCCCATGCATTAGTTTGTCTAGGTTAAATTTCAGAGGTTGAGGATTGGCTTGTCCCATTCTGTCCTTGAAGGTCTCAAAGAGGATGGACTCTTTTCCAGCATGATCGTCCACCTCCACTCCATCATTTGTTTTCAAGATGTTGATGCAGTTTTTCCCATACCTTTCAGTTGCTACTGTCTGAAAGAACTTGGAATTCTCATCCCAAACAGAATCCATCTGATCATATATCATTTCTGCCAGTATTCCTTTTGGTATTGCAATAGTTTGATCAGATGATTTTTAAATATGTTATGGAAATTCCTTTCGGGAGTAGTAAGTATGCGGTAGTCTTCTATATTATCCAGCTCTAGAAGGGCTTTGTTTGTGTTCTCAATGGCAATCTTAAGGCGGGAAATTTTCTTACTCCATTGTTTAAGAGCATATCGAACTACTTTGAGCTTCTGTCCTAGTCTGGCTGCAAAGTTCGAGTTCTTGTTAATTAAACTTGGTTGGCTAGTTCCAAGCTTGAGCAACCACATCCATAAAACCTGGGTGAGCAATATAGTATGATTCAAACCTGAAGAGTTTACTTTTTGTGATCGTTGTTTGGATAATAACTGAGCAGGGTGTATGATCCGATACTAGCTTCCCTAGCGGGTTCACTATTGTATTGGGGAACGATGAAGTCCATTTAAGCATGGTGAAGAACTAATCGAGCTGCTCGAGCAGTGGTTGTTGTTGCATGTTTGACCATGTGTATGCTCGCCCTTTGATGGGGAGTTCAGTGAGGTTTTGTTCACTAATGAAATCATTAAAAGTAAACATACCATGCACACTACCACCAGGTTTGTTGCGGTTATCAGGTGAGTGAATATAATTGAAATCACCAAGTAAAATCCAGTCTTCAGGTGGTGGGATATCCAAGTTAAACAACCAATTGGTAAACGTGATCCGTGGTTCTCCTTGACAAGGGCCATAAATGTTGACTAGATTCCAATGGTGACTATATTGCGTGGAGGTGAATTCTACCCTAACGCAAATGGTTCAGATAAAAATACCATGCCCGAGAATATACTGCTATTTTAGATAGTAATAATGCCACCAGACGCCCCTTATATGGAATGAAAGCAAACTGATCAAAGCGCCTCGGACATAGAGTTTTTAAAGATGTAACATCAAACATAGACATCTTAGATTCTTGGAAGCAAATAACCGCACACCCACTCACATTGGTCATATTAACAAGCGCTAGATTTTTACTAGGGGAATTAAGCCCGCATACGTTCTAACAGAGCATGTTCTAGTTTTGCAAAAGTACCATGAAAATAAAAGCCAATTCAGAGAGCGAGCGCGGTGAAGAAAGAACACTTTACTCCTCAGAAAGAGCCGAGATGGTCAGCTCCTCTGCAGGGATCGCACACATGTGCGTTCCAATGGCCTGCATTGCTGGAATAGGAGTTGGTGGAGGTGCCACAACATGCTGATCTTCAGAGGTAGAGTCCATAGTGATTGCATCTTCAGTAGCAGTTGCAGCAGATGGGATGATGCACGGCTTGACCTTTGATTTGGCTGGGCGCGAGTCAGTTTTCTGGGTAACACGGAATCCATCGTATTTGTTATTCCTATTGCTGTGACGAAGAGTGGAAGTATCCACAGGTGTGTGCATCTTTCCCTTACGCTGCTTCTGTGTATGCATGGCAGTTGACACAGAGCTCGAACCAACCGTGTCCAATGGCATCATACAGTTCATGGTCATCAGGTTGTCAGTTGAGATTGTATCTGCAAACTCAATGATTGTAGGGGTGATAAATTTTTCCAACATCTCTGAATATGGGACCGCAGCCAACTCTACAGGTGTTTCCACGGGCTGGAGCATTGGAGGAGGAGCAGTTGGTTCCACCCTTTCTGATGGTGTATCAAAGCCTGAATTTGCTGACTGGATGGTGGGGAGTTCAGAAATGTGTGCAGCCAAGCTAGTTGTAGAGGTCTATTGACAGGCTACCTGGGTGAACTCAATACCCCCACCAACCAGATTAATCTGCATTCTCACCTAAATGCTATCCTATCTCATACCAAAACCATTGTGCCATTGTCCAAACGAAGCCATCAGAGGGCGTAGAGCAGATAAGAGAGTTGTGTTGAGCTGCTGGCGTGGGACTAGATTCTCCAGCAGGAGAGACGTAAGCATATCACGTTGAGCTGAGAGGCCAAAGCGAATTCCTTGGTTGTGAACTTCAACAGAGACACTGAGTGATTCTTCAGTTTTCCTGACCTTCAGTGTTATGATGTTCTGGCACAACAATCATAACAAAAACAGAGTGTTCTGATTCAGACGCGTCATAAATGGTGATGGAATCATTCCACGCGCGTGTTGCACTATCAATGATGTTGTTGTGAGGCACTAGGTCGTCTTGAACCTGCAGTCCCTGGGCGGCCAACTAGGCTTGATAATTCATGAGAAACAGAGGCAAAGGAGGTGTTGGTGGTTCTGGCCATGCACCCCAACCCACATTGGCCTGCGTAGGCTGAGCTGGTTAGCCCTCCGGCGCGCCATTGGGTGGTGCTGCATTCTGAACAAGCCAGTTATAGCTGCTCTGTAGTCAGGTCCGGACCAAACTGGGGATGCGGGTTACTGTCAAGAGGTGGGGGTTCCTCGCCTACCGGCGGCACCTCGGGGAGCAATCCATTACAGTCATTGCTCCTTAATATGGTGATCTGTACTGTCTAGAAATCCCTAGCACCTCCGAGCTGCCAAACAACGGAACTTTTGGGCACTAAGCGCAGATTGAGTACACGCGCCTTGATCAGCATAAAGCTGCGATCTTGTCGAGGGTTATACCAAGAAACCAGAGCTCCAAAGACACCAAGATATTGTTAATGTAATAATCTATCTGGTAATCATAGGGAAAGCCAAAATACATCATCCAAATCTCCGGGCCAAAGGTGGTGGTACGGCGATTGACAGCCACATGGTGGGGAACAGAGGCGATGAGCAGATCTTCATCTTCTTGTTCTAATGGAGTGACTACTGCAGTATCTCGGATGAAAGAATCCACAAAACCAAAAATTCTGATGCCGAACGGATGGTCACTAGCTTCAGTGGTGAAGAGTTGAGCCTCATGAAGCAAACCTTGTGTGGTGGTGTAGATGGCGGCCCGTCGATGCAGAGGGACATAATGGGTTGACTCCGCATTGGCTAGGTAGTCGTAATTAAGCGGCGGTATTGGCCCAACCACCATCCCGTTGCGGACGATACGATCATCCAGCCCTCGTTCAACGGTGAATCTCGGTGGTAGGAATGACATAAGATTGAGTGGCTAGTTCACCATGGTGGTCAGTCGGAGGGAGGGCGACTGAGAAGACGAGGGTGGCAGAGGTGGCGAATGGCTGAGCATGGTAGTGTCAATTGGGAAAACCGAGCAGAAGCGGAAACATGAGGGGTAGTTTTGGTAGGTTTTTTTAGGAATCCACTGCCAATGTTCCTCCACGGTTTCAGGTGACAGGATTGTGCCGCATGCCCATAGTGGCTGCAAGCTTCACATCAGACGGCAGATCTCACATGATTTTTCCTAGACAAAGAATCCGTGCCAGTAGGAAATCCGGAGAGATTGATATTATGCTGGTTGGTGGCTGCTTTTAGTCCTTAATGCTCTTATCATTTCCATAGTTTATATCACTTAATATAAGTTATGGAAACACTAAAACTAGCAAACTATGCATTGAAAACAGAATCTGTCGAAAATAGAATAGTCTGTAATGATCTGAACAATGACCATACTTTTGTTACTCCAAAACTTCTGAATAATTAGGACAACATAGGTAGTTTGCATATAAATCATCTGTAGAAAAATTAGAATTTTATCATGTTCCAGTGAATTTAAACAATTCTGTTATTGGAAGCAAATGTTTCTGTTTTTGCACAAAATCAAGTCAATTATCGTCCACACTATCCCAAAGGATTTACTTAGAACTTTATTGAAACAATAGCTATAAAACATGATTACTATAGTAGCCTAGTCATGTGAACACATAAAAATAGTAGGGGTAAATGTTGGGTTGTCTCCCAACAAGTGCTTTTCTTTAATGCCTTTTTAGGTAGGCATGATGATTTCAATGATGCTCACATGAAAGATAAGAATTGAAACACAATAAGAGCATCATGAAACACATGGCAAGGACATTTAAGTCTAGCCCACTTCCTATGCATAGGGATTTGTGAGCAAACAACTTATGGGAACAAGAATCAACTAGCATAGGAAGGCAAAACAAGCATAACTTCAAGATTTTGAACACATAGAGAGGAAACTTGATATTATTGAGATATGTAGAAGCATATGTTCCTCCCTCGTAGTACTTTTCAGTATCATCATGAATGAATTCAATAATATCAATATCACATAAAGCATTCTTTTCATGATCCACATGCATAAAAATGTTATTACTCCCCACATAAGCAAATTTATTCTCATAAATAGTAGTAGGAGCAAAATCAACAAAATAACTATCATGTGATACATGATTGGCATAATCAATTTTGAGCATTAAAATTATGATGAAAAGTTTCATGGATATAATTATTCTTTATAGCATACATATCAGCACAATAATCATCATAGATAGCAACTTCTTTGTCATAATAAATTGAAACCTCTTCCAAAATAGTGGATTCATCATTAAATAAAGTCATGACCTCCACTTTCCAAAATAGTGGGATCATCATTACCTAGTGTTGTCACTCTTCCAAACTCACTTTCATCATTATAATCATCATAAAAAGGAGGCATGCAATCATTATAAAAAAATTGCACATCAAATCTCAGGTGACTAAATATATCATCTTTTTCAAGCATAGCATCCCCAAGCTTATGGCTTTGCATATCATTGGCATCGTGGGTATTCAAAGGATTCATGCTAACAACATTGCAATAATGCTCACCATTCAAAGTTTTTATAACAAACATTTTATTAAATTCTTCTTCCATCAACTGAGGACAATTTTCCTATCCATCATTTCAAGAAACACATGATAAAGACGAATAATATGAGGCAACCTCAATTCTATTTTTTGTAGTTTTGTTTTACAAACCAAACTAGTGATAAAACAAGAAACTAAAAGATTCAATTGCAAGATCTAAAGATATACCTTCAAGCACTCACCTCCCCAGCAACGGCGCGAGGAAATAGTTTGGTGTCTACTAAGCAACTTTGTTCTTATAGACTCATTTTGGGCCTCCAAGCGCAAAATTTTGTAGGACAGTAGCAATTTTCCCTTATGTGGTTGACCTAAGGTTTATCAATCTGTGGGAGGCGTAGGATGAAGATGGTCTCTCTCAAACAACCCTGCAACCAAATATCAAAGAGTCTCTTATGTCCCCAACACACCAAATACAATGGTAAATTGTATAGGTGCACTAGTTCGGCCAATAGATGCTGATACTAGTGTAGTAATGATAGTAGATATAGATTTTTGTAATAGGAACAATAAAAAATAGCAAGGTAGCGAGTAAGAAAAGCGAGCACAAACGGTATTGCAATGCTTCAAAACAAGGCCTAGGGTTGATACTTTCGCTAGTGCAATCTCTCAACAATACTAACATAATTGGATCATATGGCAACCCTCAACATGCGATAAAGAATCACTCTGAAGTTCTTATCTAGCGGAGAACATAAGACAAAATTATTTTAGGGTACGAAACCACCTCAAAGTTGTTCTTTACAATCAATCCATTGAGCTATTCATATACGCGTCACAAACAAACCTAGATTTTGTACTAAAATACAACCAAAACAAATTCAGATTCTTAATACTCAATCCAACACAAAGAACCTCAAAGAGTGCCCCAAGATTTCTACCAGATAAACAAAGGAGAAAACATGCATCAACTCGTATGCATAGATTACCCCAATGTCACCTCGGGAATCCGCGAGTTGACTTCCAAAAGATACATCAAGTGAATCAATATGATACCCCATTGTCACCACGGGTATTCATAGAAAGACATACATCAAGTGTTCTTAATTCCATAAAAGTATTCAATCCTATTATAGTGAAATCTCAAAGGGAAAACTCAATTCATCAAAACAAGATAGAGAGGATAAAACACCATATGATCCAACTATATTAACAAAGAACACGATACATCATGATCGTGCCAAATCAAGAACACGAGAGCGAGAGATTAAACACATAGCTACTACTACAAACCCTCAACTACAAGGGTGTACTACTCCCTCCTCATCATGGTGGCTGTCGGGATGATGAAGATGGCCCCCAGTGATGATAGCCCCGATAGAGTGCCGGAACAGGGTCCAGATTGGTGTTTCGTTGCTACAGAAGCTTGTGGTGGCAGGACTTCTGATCTAGGGTTATTTCTGGGGGGGGGGGTTGTGTATTTATAGGATTTTTTGTCGTTGGTCTCATGCTGAGATGGGCCTCGAGGGGCCCACTACCCACCAGGGCAGGCCAGAGGGGGGTGGAACGCCCTGTTGCCTAGTGGGCAGCAGCCCCCCTCCAATGGTTCTTTCCTCCAATATACTTCATTTGTTCTATAAAAATCTCCAAAAAGTTTCTTCCAATTCCGAGAACTTTTATTTCTGCACAAAAAACAACACCATGGTAGTTCTGCTGAAAATAGGGTCAGTCCGGGTTAGTTCCATTCAAATCATACCAAAACCATATAATATTGTTGTGAACATGGAATGAATAATTCATAAATTATAGACACGTTGGAGACATATCAGGATCATACCACAAACTTTGGCTTATGGTATCCTAAAGGAGCAAACTTTGATCTCTTGGGTTATTCGAAGTCGCATGAGGCGGGACATTGTGGATAGGAAGTCAACTTCCGGAGGGTGCTGCTACTTGTGAGCTATGTTGGGATTTCCCCAGAGAGGAGAGGATGATCTAGTACAATAGAGATAAGTATTTCCCTCAGTTAAGAACCAAGGTTATCCCCCCCGCAAAAAATAAAAGAACTAAGGTTATCAATTTAGTAGGAGAACCACGTGACACCCCGTGAACAACACCTACACAGAAAATAAGAAATACTTGCACCAACGCAAATAAGGGGTTGCAATCCCTTGGCGGTTAATTGCAAGGATCAAATTTCATAGTGATAGATATATAAAGAAAAGGAAAAAAAATAAAATAAAAGCAAATAAATTGCAGCAAGGTATTTTTGGATTTTAATATATGATAAAGATAGACCCGAGGGCCACAATTTTCACTAGAGGTTTCTCCCTCGAACAAAAACATACAGTGGGTAAACAAATTACTGTTGCGCAAAATATGGAAAAGCAAATAACTATGAGGATATCCAAGGCAATGATCATGTATATAGGCATCACGTCCGACACAAGGAGACCGACTCCTTCCTGGATCCACTACTAATACTCCACACATCGACCACTATCCAACATGCATATAGAATATTAAGTTGATAAAGAATGGAGTAATGCCTTAAGCAAGATGACAAAGTAAATCCAATCAATATGAATAAACCGCATCGTCTTATCCTTAATGGCAATGATAGGAATACGTGTCATGTCCCCTTCTGTCACTGGGATTGAGTACCGCAAGATCGGAGCCATCACAAAGCACCACTCCCATGTGGCTTGTGGCCACGTCCTCCATCTTCTGGCATCCTCCCGAAGCTTCTAGTGTCTCTTATGTCCGAAAAAATCGTCGAAAAGTTTCGTGGCATTTGGACTTTGTTTGGTACCAATTTCTTGGAAAGCCAGAAACCAGCAAAAAGATAACAATTGACCCTTGGCACTAAGTTAATAGGTTAGTCCCAAAAAATGATATATAATTGCATATAAAAATCCAAGATTGATACTATAATAGCATGGAATAACAAAAAATTATAGATACGTTGGAGACGTATCTGTCACACCCTGATTTTCATGCCACAACACTTAAGCTAATAAATCATGATAAAGTGTGGTTTGACAAAAACTTTTGCATTATTTGGCTTTTATTTGGAGTTTGGTTTTCTCTCTGTGTTTTTCAAGTGCTCTTTAAAGTCAACACAACTCCACCTTCTATACTTCCTCTCCTTGACCCAAACTTCTGCCCAATGATAATTCCATGTGTATAGTGCAATATAGTATTTCCAGACAAAAATAATTTGGCCAAATAGTATTTTAAAAAATTAGTTTTCCAAAAAACCACTGAATTGAGGTTTGCACTACAAGTACTTGATTTGGGGTATGAAAAATATTTCAAAGAGTATATTTGAGACCTATTAGATATAGGACTCCCGTAAACCACGAAAATATAATTTTAAAAGTTATTTTCCTATTTTATTTAAGGGCTTTTTCTTAAGGCCAGAAATGGTCTTTAATAGGTTAAAATTATTTTAAAGCTTCAAAAATATTTGAGAAAAATCAGGGAAACTCAGTGGACATATATTTTCCATATATAAGAGTTTCAACACATGGTCATGTTAAAATATTGGGCAAAACCCTCCAAAACCATTTCTGTCCATTTCAATTATTCAAAATATTTCTACAAGAAATATTTATAATAAATCCAGGAAAATTCTAGCAAGTCACATATGCATAATATGATGACCTTGCAAAGTTTCAGCTCAATCCAAACTATTTTGGTTCACCAAAGTGCCCCAAACCCATCTCTGTCCAGATTCAAGTTTGTACAACTTTACATTGCCAACTTATTCCAAATGCCCCCAAACTTTGTGGTCATGCTGAGAAACCCAAATGATGACACGACACCAAGTGGTGCATCAAGGGGAATGGTTTTGCATGACTAGATCTTGGTAAATGCATTTCTGTTGATTTCTAGGGTTTAGAGAAGTTGCATTGGCAACTTTTCCCAAATGAGCTCAAAATTGGTGGAAGTACCTAATTATATGTGCCATTTCACCCTATGGAGTCTCATGCCAAATGGAGTTCATTTGCTCACCCAAACAAGCATCAAACACCTTCTGCCACTTGACCAAAATTCCATTTTTGACCTCTTCCACTAATCTCCATGGGCTCAACTTTGTACCACAGCTGCTCCTGGCCCTATTCTACCTCCGGTAACTATGGCTGCATCTCAGCTCAATGATTGAGGGGTGAAACCACCTCATTTACCCCTCCGGACAGCCCGTTTCCATCTCTCTCTCAACCGCACTCTTCTCCTACTAGACATCCATGGCATCCGAGGCCCCTCCCCCCTTTCTTTACTCCCTCCTAGACCTACTGGACATGCTTGGGGGTGCCCACACTGCTTAGAAAATGGCATGCCAAGTCATTTGGGTGCTCTGGAGCGCACTACAGTGCGGCCAGGCACTGTAGCCGCCCCTTTCCAACCGCATACGGCCACCTCGGCTCTCCCCCCGCACGCCAGGAGGACCACCTCGACGTCCGCAGCACGGCACACCTCTGTCCCCTCCTTCTCCCTCCTCTCGCCCCAGCTCGGACGTGCGATGACCGCCCGAGTGCACTAGTGAGCGTTCTCACACGCGCGGTGCCTCCGGCCCCTCCCGCTCCCTCTCTCTTCTTTCCCTCGCTCTGGACTGAACCCACGAGCACCCCAAACACGCCCACGCGTGCTCCCGTGACCCACAGCAATGGCAATGACCTCGCCGGCACACAGGTCTACGGTGAGCCATGATTCGCCTACTTAAAGGCCTCCCCGAGCCTCTCCCTCACCACCACTCGCTCCTACCCACTCCAAGTCGGCCCCGTGTGCCCTCAGCTCTCCTCCAGGAGCACCCGAGCTCGAGATCGAGCTCGAGCTCCGCCGCTTCGGCTCGCCGGAGTTTGCGAGGTACAGGCCTCCCCCGCTACTTCTCTGCCTCGATCTGGAACCACCGAACACCACTGATCGTTTCCCCCTGGTTCCCCTCTCTATAGCTGCCGGAAATGGTCGGAACCACCGCCACCCGAAGCTCTTCCACCGGGTGACCTCGTCGCCAGCGAACCAGGCCACCCTGGCGACCAACTCCACCTCCACCCGAACGGCGACACAATGTGGAGTCGATCCCTGCCCTCCATTTTCCTCGCTGTGTCCTGCATCGTCACCGTTGAGTTCGCCTGCGCCACTGTCGTAGGGTTAGAAATGACAGGTGGGCCCCGCCTGTCAGCCTCTCGTCTCCCTCGCCTCTCTCTCTCTCTCTCTCTCTCTCTCTCTCTGGTCAGGGCCTGCCCGTCAGTTTGAATCACACGCTGCCCGCCGGCCTCGCCTGGGCCTTTTCCCACTGGGCTGCTCTTGCTGCTGGCTGTTGCAGCCCAGTGGCACAATCTCCTTTTTTTTCTTTTCTAGGAGATTTCCAAAAATTCCACAGGATTAAATATTAATCCAAATGCAATAATTCCAGTTCCTAAATTCTTGTAAAAATCCTACCTATTTAATGGTATAACTTTCACACAAGTCCAAACAACTTTTATGTACTGTTCATATTCAAATTCAAATTTGAATATATTTAGACGTCTCTAAAAATCCATTCATCATATTCTACTACAAATCCAAACTAGGAATTTTATCCTTATTAGTTTTCACCCTAGTATTTATTAAAAATAGGTTGACATTTTTCTGAGCACTTTGGTTTTTCTGTTTTGCTATTGCCTTATTTTCCCATCATTTTTTTGCGACGAATACATCCCATATTTGACGAAGTAGTTGGATAAGAAGAAGGAGAAGGACTTGACGACTTTGAAGACCAAGGCAAGTAGCCCTTTGACCATGTCTATGAAACCCTTTTTATGCATGTCATACAACACTTTTATTGCTTGCATAGGAGACATGATGATGAGGTGACCACATGGGGTGGTTTGCCACCGTTACTTCCTCGTTGATACTTGCATGGTGCATGACCCTACCTCCTTATGAGGGTTATGAGGGTGGGAGTAGGTATGATGCTAGAGTAGTTGCTACGCATAATGGGACGTGAATATGCATGGTGTTGGAGACAAAGTTTTTTCAAAAGACTTTCTCGAAAACCCCGTCAGGTGCCACTTATGCCCGAGGGAGGTAATGACTTGGGTAACACACTTGATGACGAAGTGGTGTACCGAGGAAAGTGTGTGTGTTGTTTTCGAAATGTATTGGTTTAAGTTACGACCATTATTCCAACCTTACATGCGCAACCACTCTACCCTTATATGGGAAAGGGCATTATTGATTACCTAGGCCGATACTAGCATGGTGCCTGCATTACTAGTGACGGGGGTGACATGAGGTCACTCTCAGGACGGGGTTGTGCCAGGTTGGGCGGCCATGACTGTTTTCATAGGGCACCAGACACACCGTTGGTACCCCGTGCTTGTGTTATGTGATGAATATGGGAGCGAGGCTCCAAAATTTTAAGATGTGAAATGTTGGGCACGGGGGTTAATACCAATCGAGTGGACTCTATGTTAGTGTCGTCTAGGGAAAGATAGTGATCGGGTGCTTACCACGGGTACTTGAGGTACCACGGGTGGTGGATGACACAGAAGTTCCCCGGATCTTGTGGGTAAAGTGTGCAACCTCTGTCAAAGTGTAAAACTATTCGAATAGCCGTGTCCACGGTCAAGGACAGTTGGGTAACCACTCTTGGGCTACGTCCACATGTTTACAAACCAGTGTGTGTGTTTGGATAAGTGGGGAGAACTGCTTGGGTCAAGTCAAAGGACTTGACATGATTGAGTTGGGTTGATGCCCACTCCATTTATGTTGATATCTTTAACCAGTCCCTATGGTTACATGAATTCGTATGATGCATGTTTTACCAAATGTTGAACATGTCATAGCACAATAAAATTAGCTTTCTGCAAAAATTTACCTATATCATGCATTGTTGTATCTTGAACCAAAACATAGGTTGTTTGCGAGTACATTCAAAGTACTCATTGGCTTGCCACTTGTTATTTTATTGGCCAGGCATGAAAGAACAAGATATGACGAAGAATACTTCGGTGACGAACATGCGAGCTAGGATGCTTCCCAGTCAGAATGCCTGTAGGCTTAAGGCAGATGGCATGGGTTCTACTTTTCGACGAACATTTCCGCTGCTTAAGTTTATTTGGTATTCAGCCCTTGTGGCTTTATCTATGTAAGACTTGACCATAATGGTCATAATTTGTGTAAGACGGTATGTATGGATGTAAGACTCTTGTTATTCAGCTTCTGTGTGTTCAGTGAGCATTGATCTCTAGGATCACTGTACACGTGCATTCGGTGATCACGACTTATGAATCGGGGTCCCCACAGTATCAAGCATCCCGAAGCTTAATTCCTGCTCGTCCTCGAGTAAGTAAATGATAAAAACAGAATTTTTATGTGGAATGCTACCTAACATGTTCATCATGTACTCTTTCTTTTGTGGCATGAATATTAAGATCCGAATGATTCAAAGCAATAGTCTATAGGTTGACTTATAAACATCAATACTCGGGCATACTGCCAAACAATCATGCCTTTCAAAATACCAATGCTAAAGAACGTTATCCCTACAAAATTATATAGCCTTGTCATGCTTCATCTTCTTAACACAAAGTATTTATCATGCAAAACCTCGATGACAAGCCGAGCAATTGGTTCATACTTTTTAACGTGTTTCACCCTTTTCAACCCGCACGCCATACATGAGCACAAGCCATGGATATAGCACTATGGGTGGAATAGAGTACGGTGGTAGAGATTGATATGGAGAAGACAAAAAGGAGAAAGTCTCACATTGACGAGGCTAATCAACGGGATATGGAGATGCCCATCAATTGTTGTTAATGCAAGCAGTAGAGATTTCCATGCAATGGATGCACTAAGAGCTACAATTGTATGAAAGCTCAAAAAGAAAACTAAGTGGGTGTGCATCCAACCTGCTTGCTCATAAAGACCTCGGGCATTTGAGGAAGCCCATCATTGGAATATACAAGAGAAGTTCTATAATGAAAATTTTCCACTAGTTATATGAAAATGAAAGCATAGGAGACTCTCTATATGAAAAACATGGTGCTACTTTGAAGCACAAGTGTGGGATGGATAGTAACATTTCCCCTTCTCTCTTTTTCTCTCATTCATTTTTTCTTTTCTTTCTCTTTTTTTCCTGTTGGGCTATTTTTAGCCTCTTTTTTATTTCATCCGGTTCCACATCCCGACTTGTGGGGGAATCATAGTGTCCATCATCCTTTCCTCAATTGGAACAATGCTCTAATAATGAATAATGATGATCATCACACTTCTATTTACTTAATACTCAAAATTACAACTCGATACTAGAACAAAATATGACTCTATATGAATGCCTCTGGCGGTGTACCAGGATGTGCAATGATCTAGCACAACATGTCTAAAAAATGATGAATGGTGGCTGAGCCACAAATACTACGTCAGCTATATGATCATGCAAAGCAATATGACAACGATGATGTGTGTCATAAAAATGGAACGGTGCAAGTTGCATGGCAATATATCTCGGAATGGCTATGGAAATGCCATAATAGGTAGGTATGGTGGATGTTTTGAGGAAGATATAAGGAGGCTTATGTGTGATAGAGCATATCATATCACGGGGTTTGGATGCACCGACGAAGTTTTCACCACATCTCGAGGTGAGAAAGGGAAATGCACGGTACCGAAGAGGCTAGCAAATTACGGAAAGGTGATAGTGCGTATAATCCAGGGACTCGCATTAGTCATAAAGAACTCACATACTTATTGTAAAAGTTTATTAGCCCTTGAAGCAAAGTAGTACTATGCATTCCCCTAGGGGGATAGATTGGTAGGAAAAGACCATCGCTCGTCCTCGACCACCACTCATAAGGAAGATAATCAATAAGAAATCACGCTCCAACTTCTTAACATAACGAGAGGCTATATGAGCATGCTTCGGGAAGCACAAACCTTAACAAAAAAGTTTCTTACTAAACCACAATCATTCACTAGTACCTCCCACATATTACCATTTTTATATTTGTCGTGGGAAAACACGGACACCAATGGGGCCTTCAGCCCCTTGTGGTTCGGCAGGGGGAAGAGCACATTGCACAAAGAGCGGAGGGCAAAGAGCAGCATGACAGAGATCACACGGCATTTTTTACCCAGGTTCAGGCTGCCGCGAGGCGTAAAACCCTGCTCCCGCTTTGGTGGATTGATGAGAGAACCATGGTGGAGACACATCGCTCTAGCCCGGCAGGGTTGCCTCGGGGCGAGAGCAGCTACACGCGTATGAGTGTACAAGGGTCCGAATACTTTCTAAGGTTGCCACTTCCCTCCTTTTATAGATCAATGGGTCACCACAAGGGCAAATCGGTCATTGTGCACTTGTTAGATAGCAAACAGTGCTATCATACCTTACTCTGCAGACAGGACAAGGCGCATTAAATGTGCGCTTAGTGTCACATCGTAGCACAGCCCGATAAGCCTTGCTGGGCTGTTCGGCCACCTTCTCGCCTGCTTGCGTAACACGTCTCTGGACATGTGTCATTTGGAGGTGATTTCCTTAGGAAGTAGTTGCCACGTGCCAAATAACAGCCACTTAGTCACTTGGGGGATCGACACTGCACCGATCGATGACTTGCGTTACTATTTGGTGGAGTGGCGGAGTGTTGGCGTGGTAGTCCGCCCTCATCTTGTCCGGAAGGCCTGTCGGGCAGTCTTGAGACTTGTCTTCGGGGCAACCTCGACCTCGCCAGGCTCGCCTGCCCGGCAAGGGAGGTTTTTCCTTAGTGGTATCTTGCTCCATTATCTTGACTTGGTCTTCTTGATCCACTGGTCTCTTCTGCTTGGTCTAGTCTTGGATGTTGCAACCTTGCTCTTAAGCCTATGTACAGTCTGGGCAACACACCTGGGGTTTGTTGCACCGGCATGAGCCCCCAGTCCTAGCCTGAATGTGTTGTCGGGCGTCGTCGGGGTAGGCCCTATTCAGTACATAGGCGAGAGGGTGGTGGTAGGTTGTCCTTTGAGATCTTCTTTGCTTCTTCATTAAACTGAGATTGGATCAGTTTCTGGCTTTCCCGTGCGTCGTGTAATGCCAATTGTAGTGGGGCCATCTCTATAATGTCCCGTGAATGACTTCAGCACACGGGGGAGAAATTGTCAACTAACTCTTCACACCACGCCCTTATCCTTTGCCACGCATGCTGCATGCATTGAGTGGGGTAGGTAATGGAGGCACGTGGTGCAGAGAGAGCGCCATGGAAGGGACTAGGTCTTCTTGGGTTGGTGAAGAGGGATGGTGGTTACCCACCGAGGGATCAGCCCCAAGCCCCAGTCCGTCTATAAAAGAGGGGGTGGGGAGGAGCAGAAGTGTTCATCCACACACTTCTCCTCCCCCATTCCCTGCCTTCTTCTTGTTATGTTGAGAGGAAGAAACTGGGGCCAGGCCCCGTGCTCTAGCTTGGGGTCGATGACACCGAATGCTCGTGTTGACGCCTGGGGAGTGAGTCTAATCTGGGGCCCAAGGGGATGTGGTGGTCAGAGATGTGGGCACCGAGCCATCCGTAGTGTGGGAGGTGTCACGCTTCTCCAGAATGGAGAAACTCTCGCTTCCCCTATTCGAGCCGGCTATCAGGCGGGGAGTGCTACTCCTTGTTGCGAGCCGCCGAGGCGCGTTGTCCCGACGACGGGGCTCTCAGGGCTTCCGGTGCCCGTCTGGGATGCAGTGCTCGGGATCATTGGTAACCAGCATTCATGCTTCCACGGAGCCGGGGTTGATTCTGAAGACGGTGGCGCCTTCCTGCCCGCCAAGGTGGGGAGGAGTGCTCCATGCGTGCCTTGGACGTCATGGTCGTCAGCAGCTTCTCTGGGGAAGGTGACGGGCCGAGCGTCAGGCGTCTCCCAGGAGCGGTGATGATGGAGAAAAAACAAGGGAATACAGAGAAGGCGGGTAGCACGGCGTCAGGTCGGAGTATGATGGCACCGATGCCTTCGTCTCATATTGCCGGCCCGCTGCCTTGTCTTTCAGCTCTTCCCATACCTCCCCGGCACCATCATCACCGACCTCTCCAAGTCAGTCGCTGGGGAGGGGGTCGCTCTCTTGGTGCCTTCGCCTACTCCAGCAGTATTCCAACTGAGCTCCGGCGGCCCTTCCCATTGGTGCTAGTGTTGGGGCTTCTTGCTGGCCTTGGGGGTGCTGGCCAGGGCACCGCCGAGCTGCTCCCTCCGTCCTCGTCCTTCGCAGCATCTGATACGTCTCCAACGTATCTATAATTTTCGATTGCTCCATGCTATATTATCTTCTGTTTTGGACATTATTGGGCTTTATTTTTCACTTTTATATTATTTTTGGGACTAACCTATTAACCGGAGGCCCAGTCCAGAATTTTTGGTTTTTTTGCCTATTTCAGAGTTCCGCAGAAAAAGAATATCAAACGGAGTCCAAACGGAATGAAACCTTCGGGAACGTGATTTTTGGAACGAACATGATCCAGGAGACTTGGACCCTACATCAAGCAACCAACAGGGAAGCCACGAGGTAGGGGGCGCGCCTACCCCCCTAGGGCGCGCCCTCCACCCTCGTGGGCCCCCTGTTGCTCCACCGACGTACTTCTTCCTCCTATATATACCTACGTACCCCCAAACAATCAGATACGTAGCCAAAAACCTAATTCCACCGCCGCAGCCTTCTGTACCCACGAGATCCCATCTTGAGGCCTATTCCGGAGCTCCGCCGGAGGGGGCATCGATCACGGAGGGCTTCTACATCAACACCATTGCCCCTCCGATGAAGTGTGAGTAGTTTACCTCAGACCTTCGGGTCCAATGTTCACCCCCTCTCTCGTGGAGATCTATTCGATGTAATCTTCTTTTGCGGTGTGTTTGTTGAGATCGATGAATTGTGGGTTTATGATCAAGTTTATCTATGAACAATATTTGAATCTTCTGAATTCTTTTATGTATGATTGGTTATCTTTGCAAGTCTCTTCGAATTATCAGTTTGGTTTGGCCTACTAGATTGATCTTTCTTGCAATGGGAGAAGTGCTTAGCTTTGGGTTCAATCCTGCGGTGTCCTTTCCCAGTGACAGTAGGGGCAGCAAGACACGTATAGTATTGTTGCCATCGAGGATAACAAGATGGGGTTTTTATCATATTGCATGAATTTATCCCTCTACATCATGTCATCTTGCTTAAGGCGTTACTCTGTTCTTATGAACTTAATACTCTAGATGCCTGCTGGATAGCGGTCGATGTGTGGAGTAATAGTAGTAGATGAAGGCAGGAGTCGGTCTACTTGTCTCAGACGTGATGCCTATATACATGATCATACCTAGATATTTTCATAACTATGCTAAATTCTGTCAATTGCTCAACAGTAATTTGTTCACCCACCATAAAATACTTATGCTCTTGAGAGAATCCACTAGTGAAACCTATGGCCCCCGGGTCTATCTTCATCATATTAATCTTCCAACAATTAGTTATTTCCTTTTCTTTTATTTTACTTTGCATCTTTATCATAAAAATACGAAAAATATTATCCTATCATATCTATCATATCTCACTCTCGTAAGTGACCGTGTAGGGATTGACAACCCCTTATCGCGTTGGTTGCGAGGATTTATTTGTTTTGTGTACGTGCGAGGGACTCGCGCGTAGCCTCCTACTGGATTGATACCTTGGTTCTCAAAAACTGAGGGAAAAACTTACGCTACTTTGCTGCATCACTCTTTCATCTTCAAAGGAAAACCAACGCAGTGCTCAAGAGGTAGCAAGAAGGATTTCTGGCGCCGTTGCTAGGGAGGTCTACGCAAAAGTCAACATACCAAGTACCCATCACAAACCCTTATATCCCGCATTACATTATTTGCCATTTGCCTCTCGTTTTCCTCTCCCCCACTTCACCCTTGCCGTTTTATTCGCCCTCTCTTTTCCGGTTGCCTCTTTTTGCACGTCTCTTCTTTGCTCGTGTGTTGGATTGCTTGCTTGTCACGATGGCTCAAGATAATACCAAATTATGTGACTTTACCAATACCAACAATAATGATTTCCTTAGCACTCCGATTGCTCCTCTTACCAATATTGAATCTTGTGAAATCAATGCTGCTTTGTTGAATCTTGTTATGAAAGATCAATTCGCCGGCCTTCCTAGTGAAGATGCCGCTACTCATCTAAATATCTTCGTTGATTTGTGTGATATGCAAAAGAAGAAAGATGTTGATAATGATATTGTTAAACTTAAGCTATTTCCCTTTTCGCTTAGAGAACGTGCTAAAGCTTGGTTTTTGTATTTGCCTAAAAATAGTATTGATTCTTGGAATAAGTGCAAAGATGCTATTATCTCTAAGTATTTTCCTCCCGCTAATATTATCTCTCTTAGAAACGATATTATGAATTTTAAGCAACTTGATCATGAACATGTTGCACAAGCTTGGGAGAGGATGAAATTAATGATACGTAATTGCACCACACATGTTTTGAACTTGTGGATGATTATACAAAAATTTTATGCCGGATTGAATTTTGCTTCTAGAAATCTTTTAGATTCGGCCGCGGGCGGCACTTTTATGGAAATCACTTTAGGACAAGCTACTAAACTCCTAGATAATATTATGGTTAATTATTCTCAATGGCACACTGAAAGATCTACTAATATTAAAGTGCATGCAATAGAAGAAATTAATGTTTTGAGTGGAAAGATGGATGAACTTATGAAATTATTTGATACTAAGAATGTCTCTTCGGATCCCAATGATATGCCTTTGTCTACTTTGATTGAGAATAATAATGAATCTATGGATGTGAATTTTGTTGGTAGGAATAATTTTGGTAACAACGCGTATAGACGAAACTTTAATCCTAGGCCTTATCCTAGCAATTCCTCTAATAATTATGGTAATTCCTACAACAATTCTTATGGAAATTTTAATAAGATGCCCTCTGAATTTGAGACTAGTGTTAAAGAGTTTATGAATTCGCAAAAGAATTTCAATGCCTTGCTTGAAGAAAAATTTCTTAAAGTTGATGAATTAGCTAGGAACGTTGATAGAATTTCTCTTGATGTTGATTCTTTAAAACTGAGATCTATTCCTCCTAAGCATGATATCAATGAGTCTCTCAAAGCCATGAAAATTTCCATTGATGAGTGCAAAGAAAGAACCGCTAGGATGCGTGCTAAGAAAGATTGCTTTATGGAAGCGTGTTCTTCTAATTTCTATGAAAATAAAGATGAAGATCTAAAAGTTATTGATGTGTCCCCTATTAAATCTTTGTTTTGCAATATGAATCTTGATAATTATGGGACTAAATATGATCCACCTTTACCTAGAGGGCGTTCCAAAAATTTGGAGTTTTTAGATCTTGATGCTAAAATTGATAAAAGTGGGATTGAAGAGAACAATACCCTAGATATTAATAAACCCACTATTTTGGATTTCAAGGAATTTAATTGTGATAATTGCTCGTTGATAGATTTTATTTCCTTGTTGCAATCCGTGCTAAATTCTCCTCATGCTTATAGTCAAAATAAAGCTTTTACCAAATATATCGTTGATGCCTTGATGCAATCTTATGAAGAAAAACTTGAGTTGGAAGTTTCTATCCCTAGAAAACTTTATGATGAGTGGGAACCTACTACTAAAATTAAGATTAAAGATCATGAATGCTATGCTTTGTGTGATTTGGGTGCTAGTTTTTCCACGATTCCAAAAACTTTGTGCGATTTGCTAGGTTTCCGTGATTTTGATGATTGCTCTTTAAACTTGCACCTTGCGGATTCCACTATTAAGAAACCTACGGGTAGAATTAATGATGTTCTTATTGTTGCAAATAGGAACTATGTTCCTGTAGATTTTATCGTTCTTGATATAGATTGCAATCCTTCATGTCCTATTATTCTTGGTAGACCTTTCCTTAGAACGATCGGTGCAATTATTGATATGAACGAAGGGAATATTAGATTCCAATTTCCATTAAAGACAGGCATGGAACACTTTCCTAGGAAGAAAATAAAGTTACCATATGAATCTATCATGAGAGCCACTTATGGATTGCCTACCAAAGATGGCAATACCTAGATCTATCCTTGCTTTTATGCCTAGCTAGGGGCGTTAAACGATAGCGCTTGTTGGGGGGCAACCCGATTTCATTTTTAGTTTTTGCTTTTGGCTTCTGTTTAGGTATGAATATTTGATCTAGCATCTGCTTAGATGTGTTTTTATGTTTTAATTAGTGTTTGTGCCAAGTTAAACCTATAGGATCTTCTTGGATGATAGTTATTTGATCTTGCAGAAAATTCCAGAAACTTCCTGTTCACGAAAACAATTGTTAAAAATCACCAGAACGTGATAAAATATTGATTCCAATTTCTTCTGTTCAATAAACATATTTTCTAGGTGTTCCTATTTTGGCTGATGTTTTGGAGTTCCAGAAGTTTGTGTTAGTTACAGATAACTACAGACTGTTCTGTTTTTGACAGATTCTGTTTTTGTGTGTTGTTTGCTTATTTTGATGAATCTATGGCTAGTAAAAGAGTTTATAAACCATAGAGAAGTTGTAATACTGTGTTTAACACCAATATAAATAAAGAATGAGTTCATTACAGTACCTTGAAGTGGTCTTTTGTTTTCTTTCGCTAACGGAGCTCACGAGATTTTCTGCTGAGTTTTGTGTTGTGAAGTTTTCAAGTTTTGGGTGAAAGATTTGATTGATTATGTGTCACATCCCAGTTAGACCATGCATTAGGGTGTGCATCATGTTTAAATTCCATTTGAATTTGAAATGGGGAAGGCAGGAAACCCCAGAACACCCCCCCCCCCCCTTAAATCAACTAGGGTTTACTAAAAATTATTTCAATGAACCTGAAATGCCCTTCAAAATGTTCATCCTCTTTGCTTTGGTTCAGAACCCATGTCAAAGGAGGTGTATCATTTTCTATGTCATCTAAAGGTCCTAGGATTAATCCACAAGTTTTGAACTTGAGCATTTTAAATTATATAAAATATTTTAAATGTTCAAAAATTGCCAAACCAAAATGTTTCATGTTGGGAATATTCCAACAAGGGACCAGGAGCATTTTGGTGATTTTTAAAACAGTTTTGGTATTTTAGAAAAACCCCACAAAGTTGCAGAATATTAGAAAAGGATTAAAAATGGAAAACCCTTACCTGACGCCCGTGCCGCCCACTGCCCCCAGCCCAGCAAAGCAGGCCAACAGCTGCTTGGCTTGGCCAGGCAGGCAGCCAGGTGCTCGACGGCGAGCTCAGGGCGCGCCACGCAGCTGGCCGCCGCCCTGCTTCACCTCCTCGCCGCCTCGCTGCCCTGGATGGCCTCCACGTCGTCGCCCCGACCCCCTGGACACGCCATTCGCCCCCCTGCCTCTCTCCCTCGCTCCCCCTCGCCATGGTCGACGCCACCGTCGCCGCTCCACCGTCGTAGCCGTAGCCACCGTCGTCCCCGCGCCACGAGACCGTGTCCAGTCGCTTCGCCGTCGTCGACTTCGTCGAACAAGCCGAGCCCCGAGCGCTTGCTTGCCCCGAAGCCACTGCACCGACCTCGCCCGACTCCGCCACCACCGGAGATCCCCTTCGCCGTCGCCGCCGCATCAGATCGTCCCGACCACGTCGTGCGGCTCTCTGAGACCGCTGTGAGCCTGGCTACCTCCCCATCCTCTCCACTCTCCTTTTCGTGCACCACAACCAGCACACGGCTTCGCCGCGACGCACACCGCCATGGAGCTCGTCGCCGACGAGGTCCGGCCACCCAACGGCCACGCCACCGTGTCCATCGCACTCACCACGTTGCGTTGGGTCCAACCCTGCACTCCACGCGCCTCACCTTGCCCCCTAGCGACGAGTCCGAGATCACCCGAGCCCCGGCCGCCGCCAAACTCGTCGCCGGCGCCAACTCCGGCCACCCCGACCCCAACTAACTCCACCAAGAGCTGCGGTTCGTCTCCAGCTCCACGTAGATGCCTTCCGCGCCCCATTTGGTGGCCGGAATGTGCAAAAACACTTTGCTCCGCCGCTTTGGCCTCGCCGGGCGGCTGAGACGCCATGAGTTGACCACGACCATTGATCGGTGGGCCTGTTGATCGCTTCTGAGTCAATGATGGTGGACCCCCACGTTAACTAATTAGATTAGTTCTAATTAAAGTTAATTAGTTAAACTAACTACTGACATGCGGGTCCCACTGGTCAGTTTGACCTGGACGACCCGTTGACCCTGACGTCCGCGACCTCATCTTGACGCAATAAATGAATTCTGGATTTATTCGATATAGCAAATTCCAGAATATAATTCAAATTTCAAATGCTTATAACTTTTATTCTATAACTCCAAATGCAAAGATTTATATATGAAAAATTATCAGAAAAATCCACTCTATCCATTGGTACAGGTTTCATGCATGTTAAAGCAAGTTAACTATGCTGTTTAACCAGAATAAGATATTGCACCATTAGGACTAACTCAAATGAGCTATCATTTGAATCCTTGGTTCAAATGAGTTCATTCCCTGTTATTTCAGCTTGCATTAGGCCAAACACACATCCATATTGCCATGTCATAGCATGCATCATATTGTTGCATATTGTCTTGTGTGTTTATTTCGGTGTGCTTTCATGATAGGTTCTGCCCCCGAGGATAACCTCGACTATCCATCTGAAGGGCAGTACTCCACCCCAGTTCCATCAGGCAAGCAACCCGTTGATCATTTCGATACAAACCCATGTTCTCGCTTCTGCTCTCGTTTACTGCATTAAGACAACGCGATTCAAACTGTTGTGTGCTGCGGTAGTTGAACCCACTTCCTCTGCATGACTGTCATTGCCACGAAGAACTAGATGAAACCCACTAGTATGTGTAGGAGTTGATTGAGCCATGTTTGTGATTCCTACCATGCTATGCTTGCTATGCTTAGAGTTGTGTCAGGTCTGGCTCATCGGGATGATGAACTGGAGTGAAAGGTTGTGTTGGTTCGAGAGTGAAAGTGTTGAACACGATTTGGTAAAGGTATCGATGAGAGGCCATGTAGGAGTACATGGTGGGTTGTTTCATTGAAGCCGAACTTAAGAACTGAGATCTGTGTTTGTGATCCATGAATTAGCTACTACCACGCATTGGGCCCGAAACCAATGGACCCTCTCGGCTTCTTAACCACCCCTGTTCTTAGTCCGGGAGTTGCAAGTAGTTTCTGGTGTTTGTAGCATGCTGGGGGCCGCACGCAACGCTGACCTTAGGGGTGGGTTGTGTTGCGGTAGGCACGTGGCCCGGTGTACCGAGTGCCCGTTTGGTATCTTGGGAACCCTGCACACATCGTTCGGGGCTGTATGGGAAACCTCGGTCGGACTCCCTGTGGATGGAACCCGAATAGGCGATAAACCTGGACTAGGGACTTGAGTGTTTAGGTAGGCTGTGGTCGACACCCACGTTGGGCTTCCGCTTGAAGGTTGCCGAGTACATGTCGTAAACGGCGATAAGTGGTGAGCGTGTGTGAAGAAGTACACCCTGCAGGTTAAATATGATCTATTCGAATAGCCGTGTCCACGGAGAAGGACTTCGGGTTACCTATATCAGTTCATAGACAAGTAAATGGATACTACTAAAAGCCTCAAGATAAGTGTGAGTATCATGGATGGCCCTCTCGTGGGATGACGAGAGAGGATCCTCGGTGGAGTATTGTGATGGTGATTAGTGGACTCGTATGCGACAAATGCTTTACAAAGTGGTGTCACGTGGGATAGCTTAGCCAAGAGTCAAAGCTGGCTTGTGCAAATAACTCCACCTCCTTCTTGAGAATGTGCATGTATGATAGGATTACGTGGTAAGACTTCTGAGTACCTTTGTACTCATGTTTGTAATTAATGTTTTTAGAGGACAATACTACCCCTCCGACGGATTCTATGTAGATATTGACTTGACGAGTGAACTAGCCACCCGGTGGCGATCTAAGACTTGTGAAGGGCCATTGTAGATAGAAAGGCTCCAACAAGCTTTCTTCCTTTCTAGAGTCGTACTCGGACTAGTTTGCTTCGCATGTGCTTGTATGGTTGTATGACTTGTGTGTTGGGTCATGTGACCCCTACCTGTATGACTATGTTATGTATGGCTCCTCGGGCCTCTTAAATAAAGTACTTAAGTTGTAGAGTTTTGTTGTGATGCCTTGTTGTATTTACTCATATCGGGCATATTATGTGTATGATTGAAATGCTTGGTATGAGTGGGATCCGACAAACTAGTTGTTTATCCTTGGCAGCCTATCATATGGGGAAATGTAGTCTCGTGCTTCGAGCAATAGTAGTCCGCTACAGCCGGTTCACGGAGTCCTGCTAGCCCAAAGACTACTGCTTGGACACTTGATGCCGGCATGTGATTCATTTCGTTCCTATGTCCGTCCCTTCGGGAAATGTCACGGTGGTATTCGAGTCCTGCCTAGCCTGCTACAGCCGGGATACGGAGTCCTGTTAGCCCAGATGCTACAGCCCAATTCATACGTTGATGACCGACATGCTCGAGGTGGTTCATGTATGCTGTCCCCATAGGTTAGTGCCGCTTTGGGTTCACGACTAGCCATGTCGGCCCGGTTCTTTGTCATGTGGATGCTAGCGACACTATCATATACGTGAGCCAAAAGGCGCAAACGGTCCCGGGCCATGGTAAGGCGACACCCGTGGGAATACCGTGCGTGAGGCCGCAAAGTGATATGGGGTGTTACCAGCTAGGTCGATGTGACTTGGAATCGGGGTCCTGACAGCGTTGGCATCGAGCGAGGGCTGCTGTAGGTTCGCTAAGCCAAACTGGTGAAGTTGAGTCTAGAAATGCTTTAGTTATATGTAGGGAATTGATTGTGGGAGGAACGTAAGGCTCTTTTACTTCTTTACCTTATGCCCTCGATCCGAGTCATCCTCTTCTCATTCGACGTGGGTATAGGACTAGGCTCTCTTCTCTCTATCGGGTTCACGTGTTACTAATCCGTAGTAACTTATAGGATTGTTGGTTACATCCTCGATTCGGTGCTACTAAATTTTAGTATGCTATCATTTGAACCAGAACCTTGATATGATGTTGTTGAGTGGATTGCAATCTGATTTTGAATGTCTCAAATCTGATTTTGAGCATTTACAGGTGTTATGCTGCCCGATTTGATCCCTAGAAATTCTAATGCCTTGCATTGTGGCTGTGCTTTCAGATGGCCACCCGTCCCCGTAACCAAGTGGTTACTTTGACCCGTTGCATTGATGTGTGTGGTCACACGGCAATGCTGGTCCGGTGATGATTGAGTCTGGTTATCGATGGTATCCTGAATATACCGTCGAGGAGCAGTTTAGGATTTCAATCAAAGCCAATACCTATGCACGGTCGGTTTATCCATCTTATCCCGAACTCTTGAGCCACTTCACTTGTTCTTACGGGCTCGGAATCACTATTGGAATGTCGTGCAAGATGCAGCCTATTCCATGATGACTATTATTCGAGCGAACTGCTTTCTTTGGCAACACGATTTTACTACATGCCAAGATCCCTCCACAGGGCGCATGGCTACCTTCGAGGTTTGTACAGCAATGCATCCCATGAGGACTCACTCCTTCGTACTACTCTGAGTTCTTTGGAGGACAAGGACCGTGAGAACCGGCCTTGCGTATGGAGCTTTTAATGCCCGTTCGACCACCGGGCTACTCGACTAGGTTTGCACCGCCGTGCAAGCGGATATATGGACATGAGGGACTTGTACCCCGTGCGGGCGAGTCTGCCAGACTTTATGGAGTGGCGTGAGGTTGGAGGCATCACTCCTCCTCGTGGGCCTCGTCTGCCACCGTTTGTTGGACCACGGCCACATCCGAGTCCTTATGGTCCACAGGCCCCACAGATTGTCTGCTTTCTGGACGATCATGTTCCACTTCCAGGTCTGGGTGGTGACTTCTATGAGGACTACTATGGAGCTGCCTGAGATAGTAGTAGTGTTCCTAGTATGGTAATAGTTGTGTTTCCACCGTCCTGCGTGACTCGTGGAATACGACTTAGTGTGTATCGTTCCGGAAGTGTAGAAAAATAATGTATAGGAGTTGGATTGCTTCCGATGAGATGTAACGCCTTTCCTTATAGTTGTACTCCGTCAGGCTTGTACTAAACTATGAATGGTGTGTATGACCGTTGGTATATATATATATATATATGGCAGTTTATATTACCATGTCATACGGATGAACATCTTTGCATTCCATGCTATCCATTACCTTCCGCACTTCCTTGTTAAATTCTGCCATCCTGGTTTAAACCTTTGCTTTGTCTCCCAGGATGGTCAACACTCGCAATACTCCTGCTGCTCCGGAGCAGGGAGAAGCCAGTGCAGCCAGAAATGTGAATCTGCCGCAACCGCCATCTTTGGCGAGGTGATCTTTGAAGCGAACGCAATAAGCGTGAAACCAACCGCTTATTGGGCGGATTGAACAAAACACAGCACGCCAGCCAAGAAACGATGTGGTTTCACTCAACGACTTCGTCAAGCTATATCCCCAAAATTCAAATATTCCGTCGAGCCTCTCGGCGCGATGATTGGCTCCGCAGCATCCACCACAAGCTGCGTTCATAGCGTGGCTGAGGCTAACAAGGTTACCTTTGCCGCCTATCATCTTGAAGGCCCCGCTAGCCTCTGGTGGGAGAATTATGAGGCTATCGTCCGGTTGGACAAGTTACATCTTGGGCTGAATTCAGTGCCGCCTTCCATGAGCATCATATTCCAGAAGGTCTTATGGACCGCAAACGTGAGGAATTCTGCAGTTTCACCCAAGGTAGGCTGACAGTGGATGCCTACAGCCGTGAATTTGGGAGGTTAGCACGTTATGCTCCCGAAGAAGTTTCTACCGATGCCAAGAAGCAGGCAAGGTTCCGCAAGGGACTTAGCCCTGAGCTACGCCGAGATCTCCGTCTGCATGAGTGTACCTCTTTCCCGAAGCTAGTCAATAAGGCTATCAGCGCCGAAACTGGGCAGACTGATTTTGAGGCTTCACGCAAACACATCCGTGATTCTGGATCTTCATCCGGCTCTGGATCCCAGAAGCGCCGGGTTTGGGTTCCAAATACCGCTCTACCACCCAGGTTCACCCCGAGGCCATCCTCTGAGGCGCCTCGCCCCAACCAGCCGTATTTTCCACCCAAGACTTATGGAGGTCCCACTGCTAATGCTGCTCCACGTCCAAATGTGATAACTTGCTTCAAGTGTGGAGAGACGGGCCACTATATCCGAGAGTGTCCCCAGAACAACCCCAATCAAGCTGGAAAGTCTGTTGGCCGCGGCAAGCCAGCAAGAAAGGTGCCCTATGCTAAACCAGTTGCCACCGCTCGTGGCCATGTCAACTATGTCTCTGCTGAAGAAACCTATGAGGATCCCAACGTCGTCCTCGGTACGCTTCTTGTTAATTGCCATCCGGCAACCGTTCTTTTTGATACTGGAGCATCTCATTCATTTATTTCTGAGAGCTATGCTCGATTGCACAACACCACATTCTGTGACATGCCTACCTCCATGGAAATTCAAACTCCTGGTTCTAGATGGCAAACATCTAGAATAAGTCATGGGAATGAAATTCTTGTCGACAGATTAGTCTTTCTTGCATCTCTAATAGCTCTTAAGTCCTCGGACATAAACATCATTTTGGGTATGGACTGGATGTCAGCCCATTATGCTAAGATTGATTGCTCTACTAGAACTGTTCAACTTACCCATCCTTCGGGCAAGACAGTAAATGTTTTAACCCGAGTGTCTAAGCGCCAGCTTTACTCCTTAAATGCCAACCCCCTTCCAGACCTCGAAGATATTCCGGTAGTCCGTGATTTCCCGGATGTCTTTCCGGAGGAACTGCCAGGTGTTCCACCTGACAGGGATGTCGAGTTCGTGATAGATCTTGTTCCCGGAACCGTCCCAATCTCTAGAAGACCTTATAAGATGGCACCCCTAGAACTAGCTGAACTTAAGAAACAACTCGATGAATCCTTGCAAAAGGGTTTCATCCGTCCTAGTTCCTCTCCATGGGCTTGCCCCGTCCTCTTCGTCAAGAAGAAGGATGGTACGGATCGGATGGTTGTAGATTACCGACACGTCAATTTGCTCACTATCAAGAACAAGTATCCGCTCCCGGGATCAACGACACATGTATGATCAGCTCGCTGGATCCTCGATCTTTTCAAGATGGATTTGAGGTTGGGCTACCATCAAATCAAAATCAAGAACGAGGACATTCCTAAAATGGCCTTTGTCACTCGTTATGGCCAATACGAGTACACCGTCATGTCCTTCGGACTAACCAATGCTCCAGCCACTTTCTCTCGGTTAATGAACTCAATCTTCATGGAGTATTTGGATAAATTCGTCGTGGTATACCTCGATGATATACTCATCTACTCCAAGAATGAAGAAGAACATGCCGAACACCTAAGGCTAGTATTGATGAAACTTGAGAGCACCGCCTTTATGCCAAATTCTCTAAGTGTGAATTCTGGTTACAGTGACCTATCTAGGACATGTAATCTCTGGTAAGGGCATTGCTGTCTATCCTGAGCGAGTTCAAGCCGTCCTTGATTGGACTCCACCTGAACCGGTCAAGCAAGTTCGGAGTTTCCTCGGTTTAGCGAGCTATTGCCGCCGCTTCGTCGAGAATTTCTCTAAAGTTGCTAAACCTCTAACCGAACTCCTCAAGAAAGATAAGAAGTTCGAATGGACGCCACAGTGCGAGTTCAGCTTTCAGGAACTGAAAAGACGCCTGACATCTGCTCCCGTACTTGTTCCACCAGATTTCTCTAAGGACTTCATTATCTATTGCGACGCCTCGCGACAAGGACTAGGTTGCATACTCATGCAAGATCGTCATGTGATTGCCTACGCTTCTCGGCGATTCGTCCACATGAGGATAACTACCCACACACGATCTAGAGCTTGCAGCGATGGTTCATGCACTCAAAACCTGGCGACATTACCTTACGGGTAATCGTTGCGAAATCTACACCGATCACCAAAGTCTGAAATATATCTTCACCCAACGGATTTGAATCTCGAGGCAAAGGCGTTGGGTCGAGTTGATTACAGATTTCGACTTAGGAATATCCTACACCCCAGGCAAAGCCAATGTCATGGCTGACGCACTAAGTCGCAAATCTTATTGTAACAATCTAATGTTACAACAAAGTCAACCATTTCTCCACGATGAATTTTGTAAGCTTAATCTTCACATTGTTCCTCGAGGATTCCTTTCCACCCTGGTGGCAAAACCTACCCTTACGGATCAGATCATCAAAGCACAGAAGGTAGATCCAGGAATCTCCCGTATCAGGAGAAACATCAAGAAAGGAGTCACAGATTGTTTCTCCATTGATGAACAAGGTGTCGTGTTCTTTGGAGACCGTCTAGTGGTCCCCAAGGTGCGCAACCTGAGGCGATTGATCCTTAAGGAAGCTCATGACTCTCCTCTCACCATTCATCCCGGTAGCACTAAAATGTATCAAGACCTCGCGGAGGTTTTGGTGGACTAGGATGAAGAGAGAAATCGCTCAATACATTGCTAATTGCGGCGTCGTCGTCGAGTTAAGCGAGCATCAACGGCCTCTTTGGTACCCTTCAACCGTTGGAAATTCCTGAATGGAAATGGGATAAAATCGGTATGGATTTCATTACGGGTTTCCCAGGACCAAGAGAGGAATAATGCTATCTTCGTTGTCGTCGATCGCCTTTCCAAAGTAGCCCACTTCCTACCCGTTCGTGAGAGTATAACCGCTAGCCAGCTAGCCGAATTGTACATCTCTCGAATAGTGTCTCTTCATGGTGTTCCATTAGAGATTAACTCAGACCGTGGAAGTCTCTTCACCTCTCGATTTTGGGAAAGTTTCCAAAACGCTATGGAACTCGTCTCTCCTTTAGCACCGCTTTCCATCCCCAATCAAGTGGTCAAGTAGAGCGAGTCAATCAAATCCTAGAGGATATGCTTGAGCTTCATCATCTCTTTCGGCATGAATTGGGAGAAATGCCTTCCATTCGCCGAGTTAAGCTTATAACAATAGTTATCAAGCCAGCCAGGCAAAGCCCTTTCGAAGTTCTTTATGGGCGGAAATGTCGAACGCCTCTTAACTGGTCGAAACCGGGAGAGACAACTCTTTGGCCCGGATATGATTCAGAAGCGAGGAGCAGGTTCGCGTTGTTCGTGAGAAATTGAAAACAGCCCAATCTCGCCAAAAGAGCCAATATGACCGCAAGCATAAGCCTATGGCTTATGAAATTGGCGAGAAGGCTTACCTTCGGGTTACTCCTCTGAAGGGAACCCATCGGTTCGATATCAAAGGCAAGTTGGCTCCTCGTTACATTGGACCCTTTCGCATTCTTGCCAAACGAGGAGAAGTTGCCTACCAATTGGAACTACCTCCGCATCTTTCCAGAGTCCATGATGTCTTCCACGTTTCCCAACTCAGGCGTTGCTTCTCGGATCCTATCCGTGGAGTGGACCACGAAACGCTTGATCTCCAAGATAACCTCACCTATCGAGAATATCCCGTTCGTATCCTTGATCAAGCCGAGCGTACCACTCGACGTCAGAATATCAAGTTTCTAAAGGTTCAATGGTCAAACCATTCCGAGCAAGAAGCAACTTGGGAAAGGGAGGATCGTCTTCGACTTGAGTATCCCACCTTTTTCGCAGATCCTAAATCTCGGGACGAGATTCTCTTGAGTGGGGTGAGTTGTCACATCCCGTTAGACCATGCATTAGGGTGTGCATCATGTTTAAATTCCATTTGAATTTGAAATGGGAAAGGCAGAAACCCCGAACACCCCCTTAAATCAACTAGGGTTTACTAAAAATTATTTCAATGAACCTGAAATGCCCTTCAAAATGTTCATCCTCTTTGCTTTGGTTCAGAACCCATGTCAAAGGAGGTGTATCATTTTCTATGTCATCTAAAGGTCCTAGGATTAATCCACAAGTTTTGAACTTGAGCATTTTAAATTATATAAAATATTTTAAATGTTCAAAAATTGCCAAACCAAAATGTTTCATGTTGGGAATATTCCAACAAGGGACCAGGAGCATTTTGGTGATTTTAAAACAGTTTTGGTATTTTAGAAAACCCCACAAAGTTGCAGAATATTAGAAAAGGATTAAAATGGAAAACCCTTACAGACGCCTGCGTGCGCCCACCTGCCGGCCCAGCCCAGCAGCATGCCAATGAGCTGCTTGGCTTGGCTTGACAGAGCAGCCAGTGCTCGACGGCGAGCTCAGAGCGCCTGCAACGCAGCTGGCCGCCGCCCTGCTTCACCTCCTCGCCGCCTCGCTGCCCTGGATGGCCTCCACGTCGTCGCCCCGAACCCCCTGGACACGCCATTCGCCCCCCCTCTCTCCTCGCTCCCCCTCGCCATGGTCGACGCCACCGTCGCTACTCCACCGTCGTAGCCGTAGCCACCGTCGTCCCAGCCACGAGACCGTGTCCGATCGCCGCCGTCGTCGACTTCGTCGAACAAGCCGAGCCCAGCGCTTGCTTGCCCCGAAGCCACTGCACCGACCTCGCCCGACTCCGCCACCACCGGAGATCCCCTTCGCCGTCGCCGCCGCATCAGATCGTCCCCGACCACGTCATCTGGCTCTACGAGACCGCTGTGAGCCTGGCTACCACCCTATCCTCTCCACTCTCCTTCTCGTGCACCACAACCAGCACACGAAGCTCGCACGCACGCACCGCCGCGGAGCTCGTCGCCGACGAGGCTCCGGCCACCCAACGGCCACGCCACCGTGTCCATCGCACTCACCACGTTGCGTTGGGTCCAACCCTGCACCCCACGCGCCTCACCTTGCCCCCTAGCGACGAGTCCGAGATCACCCGAGCCCCGGCCGCCGCCAAACTCGTCGCCGGCGCCAACTCCGGCCACCCCGACCCCAACTAACTCCACCAAGAGCTGCGGTTCGTCTCCAGCTCCACGTAGATGCCTTCCGCGCCCCATTTGGTGGCCGGAACGTGCAAAAACACTTTGCTCCGCCGCGTCTGGCCTCGCCCGGCGGCTGAGCGCCAGCGAGTTGACCGCGACCATTGGTGGTGGGCCTGTTGGCTGCTCGAGTCAATGACAGTGGACCCCCACGGTTAACTAATTAGATTAGTTCTAATTAAAGTTAATTAGTTAAACTAACTCTTGACATGCGGGTCCCACTGGTCAGTTTGACTGGACGACCCGTTGACCCTGACGTCACGCTGACCTCATCTTGGCGCAATAAATGAATTTCTGGATTTATTACGATATAGCAAATTCGAATATAATTCAAATTTCAAATGCTTATAACTTTTATTCTATAACTCCAAATGCAAAGATTTATATATGAAAAATTATCAGAAAAATCCACTCTATCCATTGGTACAGGTTTCATGCATGTTAAAGCAAGTTAACTATGCTGTTTAACCAGAATAAGATATTGCACCATTAGGACTAACTCAAATGAGCTATCATTTGAATCCTTGATTCAAATGAGTTCATTCCTGTTATTTCAGCTTGCATTAGGCCAAACACACATCCATATTGCCATGTCATAGCATGCATCATATTGTTGCATATTGTCTTGTGTGTTTATTTGGTGTGCTTTCATGATAGGTTACTGCCCCGAGGATAACCTCGACTATCCATCTGAAGGCGTTACTCCACCCAGTTCCATCAGGCAAGCAACCCGTTGATCATTTCGATACAAACCCATGTTCTCGCTTCTGCTCTCGTTTACTGCATTAAGACAACGCGATTCAAACTGTTGTGTGCTGCGGTAGTTGAACCCACTTCCTCTGCATGACCTGTCATTGCCACAGTAACTAGATGAAACCCACTAGTATGTGTAGGAGTTGATTGAGCCATGTTTGTGATTCCTACCATGCTATGCTTGCTATGCTTAGAGTTGTGTCAGGTCTGGCTCATCGGGATGATGAACTGGAGTGAAAGGTTGTGTTGGTTCGAGAGTGAAAGTGTTGAACACGATTTGGTAAAGGTATCGATGAGAGGCCATGTAGGAGTACATGGTGGGTTGTTTCATTGAAGCCGAACTTAAGAACTGAGATCTGTGTTTGTGATCCATGAATTAGCTACTACCACGCATTGGGCCCGAAACCAATGGACCCTCTCGGCTTCTTAACCACCCTGTTCTTAGTCCGGGAGTTGCAAGTAGTTTCTGGTGTTTGTAGCATCTTTGGGGCCGCATACATAGCGCTGACCTTAGGGGTGGGTTGTGTTGCGGTAGGCACGTGGCCGGTGTACCGAGTGCCGTTTGGTATCTTGGGAACCCTGCACACATCGTTCGGGGCTGTATGGGAAACCTCGGCCGGACTCCCTGCGGATGGAACCCGAATAGGCGATAAACCTGGACTAGGGACTTGAGTGTTTAGGTAGGCTGTGGCTGACACCCACGTTGGGCTTCCGCTTGAAGGTTGCAGTACATGTCGTGTAAACGGCGATAAGTGGTGAGCGTGTGTGAAGAAGTACACCCTGCAGGGTTAAATATGATCTATTGAATAGCCGTGTCCACGGAGAAGGACTTCGGGTTACCTATATCAGTTCATAGACAAGTAAATGGATACTACTAAAAGCCTCAAGATAAGTGTGAGTATCGGATGGCCCTCTCGTGGGATGACGAGAGAGGATCCTCGGTGGAGTATTGTGATGGTGATTAGTGGACTCGTGTACGACAAATGCTTTACAAAGTGGTGTCACATAGGATAGCTTAGCCAAGAGTCAAAGCTGGCTTGTCGCAAATAACTCCACCTCCTTCTTGAGAATGTGCATGTATGATAGGATTACGTGGTAAGACTTCTTTGAGTACCTTTGTACTCATGTTTGTAATTAATGTTTTTAGAGGACAATACTACCCCTCCGACGGATTCTATGTAGATATTGACTTGACGAGTGAACTAGCCACCCGGTGGCGATCTAAGACTTGTGAAGGGCCATTGTAGATAGAAAGGCTCCAACAAGCTTTCTTCCTTTCTAGAGTCGTACTCGGACTAGTTTGCTTCGCATGTGCTTGTATGGTTGTATGACTTGTGTGTTGGGTCATGTGACCCCTACCTGTATGACTATGTTATGTATGGCTCCTCGGGCCTCTTAAATAAAGTACTTAAGTTGTAGAGTTTTGTTGTGATGCCTTGTTGTATTTACTCATATCGGGCATATTATGTGTATGATTGAAATGCTTGGTATGAGTGGGATCCGACAAACTAGTTGTTTATCCTTGGCAGCCTATCATATGGGGAAATGTAGTCTCGTGCTTCGGCGATAGTAGTCCGCTTCTGCCGGTTCACGGAGTCCTGCTAGCCCAAAGACTACTGCTTGGACACTTGACCGGCGGCATGTGATTCATTTCGTTCCTATATCATCCCTTGGGAAATGTCACGCGATGGTATTCGGAGTCCTGCCTAGCCTGCTACAGCCCGGGATACCGGAGTCCTGTTAGCCCAGTGCTACAGCCCGGGATACCGTGCGTGAGGCCGCAAAGTGATATGGGGTGTTACCAGCTAGGTCGATGTGACTTGGAATCGGGGTCCTGACATTATGGAACAAGGAGTGGCAAGAGCCTAAGCTTGGAGATGCCCATGGAACCCCCAAGATATCTAAGGACACCAAAAAGCCAAAGCTTGGGGATGCCCTGGAAGGCATCCCCTCTTTCGTCTACTTCCATCGGTAACTTTACTTGGAGCTATATTTTTATTCACCACATGATATGTGTTTTGCTTGGAGCATCTTGTAAGATTTGAGTCTTTGCTTTTTAGTTTACCACAATCATACTTGCTTACATACCTTTTGAGAGAGTCACACATGATTCAGAAATTATTAGAATACTCTATGTGCTTCACTTATATCTTTTGAGTTATATAGTTTTTGCTCTAGTACTTCACTTATATCTTTTAGAGCACGGTGGTGGATTTGTTTTATAGAAACTATTGATCTCTCATGCTTCACTTAGATTATTTTGAGAGTCTTAAATAGCATGGTAATTTGCTTAAATAATACTAATATGCTAGGTATTCAAGAATAGTAAAACTTCTTATGAGTGTGTTGAATACTATGAGAAGTTTGATGTTTGATAATTGTTTTGAGATATGAAGATGGTGATATTAGAGTCTGTGAATTTGAGAGATACTTGTGCTAAAGTTTGTGATTCCCGTAGCATGCACGTAGGGTGAACCGTTATGTGATGAAGTCGGAGCATGATTTATTTATTGATTGTCTTCCTTATGAGTGGCGGTCGGGGACAAGCGATGGTCTTTTCCTACCAATCTATCCCCCTAGAAGCATGCGCGTAATACTTTGCTTTGACAACTTGTAGATTTTTCAATAAGTATATGAGTTCTTTATGACTAATGTTAAGTGCATGGATTATACGCACTCCTTCCACCATTGCTAACCTCTCTAATACTGCGCACTTTTCGCCGGTATCATACACCCACCATATACCTTCCTCAAAACAGCGACCATACCTACCTATCATGGCATTTCCATAGCCATTCCGAGATATATTGCCATGCAACTTTCCACCGTTCCATTTATTATGACACGCTTCATCATTGTCATATTTCTTTGCATGATCATGTAGTTGACATTGTATTTGTTCTTTCATACATGTCACTCTTGATTCATTGCATATCCCGGTACACTGCCGGAGGCATTCACATAGAGTCATATTTTGTTCTAAGTATTGAGTTGTAATTGTTGAGTTGTAAGAAAATAAAAGTGTGGTGATCATCCTTTTTTTAGAGCATTGTCCCAGGTGAGGAAAGGATGATGGAGACTATGATTCCCCCACAAGTCGAGATGAGACTCCGGACAAAAAAAGAGGCCATAAAAAAGAGAGGAAAAGGCCCAAATAAAAAAATGATGAGAGGAAAAGAGAGAAGGGACAATGTTACTATCCTTTTACTACACTTGTGCTTCAAAGTAGCACCATGATCTTCATGATAGGGCGTCTCCTATAATATCACTTTCATGATGAGGGGAATTTTTCATTATAGAACTTGGCTTGTATATTCCAATGATGGGCTTCCTCAAAATGCCCTAGGTCTTCGTGAGCAAGCGAGTTGTATGCACACCCACTTTGTTTCTTTTGTTGAGCTTTCATATTCTTATAGCTCTAGTGCATCCGTTGCATGGCAATCCCTACTCACTCACATTGATATCTATTGATGGGCATCTCCATAGCCCGTTGATACGCCTAGTTGATGTGACACTATCTTCTCCTTTTTGTCCTCTCCACAACCACCATTCTATTCCACATATAGTGCTATGTCCATGGCTCACGCTCATGTATTGCGTGAAGATTGAAAAAGTTTGAGAATTTCAAAAGTATGAAACAATTGCTTGGCTTGTCATCGGGGTTGTGCATGATTTAAATATTTTGTGTGGTGAAGATAGAGCATGGCCAGACAATATGATTTTGTAGGGATAAATTTCTTTGGCCATGTTATTTTGATAAGACATAATTGCTTAGTTAGTATGCTTGAAGTTTTATTGTTTTTTATGTCAATATGAACTTTTGTCTTGAATCTTTCAGATCTGAATATTCATACCACAATTAAGAAGAATTACATTGAAATTATGCCAAGTACCACTCCGCATCAAAAATTATGTTTTTATCATTTACCTACTCGAGGACGAGCAGGAATTAAGCTTGGGGATGCTTGATACGTCTCCAACGTATCTATAATTTTTTATTGCTCCATGCTATATTATCTTCTGTTTTGGACATTACTGGGCTTTATTATTCACTTTTATATTATTTTTGGGACTAACCTATTAACTGGAGGCCCAGCCAAGAATTGTTGTTTTTGCCTATTTGAGTTCCTTGAAAAAGAATATCAAGCGGAGTCCAAGCGGAATGAAACCTTGAGCGTGATTTTTGGAACAAACATGATCCAGGAGACTTGGACCCTCGTCAAGCAACCAACAGGAAGCCATGAGGTAGAGGGCGCCCTACCCCCTAGGCGCGCCCTCCACCTCATGGACCCCTGTTGCTCCACCGACGTACTTCTTCCTCCTATATATACCTCATTACCCCCAAGCGATCGAATCTGGGCCAAAACCTAATTCCACCGCCGCAACCTTACATACCCACGAGATCCCATCTTGGGGCCTGTTTCGGAGCTCCACCAGACGGGGCATCGATCACGGAGGGCTTCTACATCAACACCATAGCCCCTCCGATGAAGTGTGAGTAGTTTACCTCAGACCTTCGGGTCCATAGTTATTAGGTAGATGGCTTCTTATCTCTTTTTGGATCTCAATACAATGTTCTCCCCCTCTGTCGTGGAGATCTACTTGATGTAATCTTCTTTTGCGGTGTGTTTGTTGAGAGCGATGAATTGTGGTTTGTGATCAAGTTTATCTATGAACAATATTTGAATCTTCTGAATTCTTTTATGTATGATTGGTTATCTTTGCAAGTCTCTTCGAATTATCAGTTTGGTTTGGCCTACTAGATTGATCTTTCTTGCAATGGGAGAAGTGCTTAGCTTTGTGTTCAATCTTGCGGTGTCCTTTCCCGATGTGATGGGGGCAGCAAGGCACGTATTGTATTGTTGCCATCGAGGATAACAAGATGGGGTTTCTATCATCTTGCATGAATTTATCCCTCTACGTCATGTCATCTTGCTTAAGGAGTTACACTGTTCTTATGAACTTAATACTCTAGATGCCTGCTGGATAGCGGTCGATGTGTGGAGTAATAGTAGTAGATGCAGGTAGGAGTCGGTCTACTTGTCTCAGGCGTGATGCCTATATACATGATCACATCGACCGCTATCCAGCAGGCATCTAGAGTATTAAGTTCATGGCAAGATGACATGATGTAGATAAATTCATGCATGATGAAAAACCCCATCTTGATCACATCTAAAGACTATCATGGAAAGGACACCAAGATTGAACACAAAGCTAAGCATATTGCAAAGATCTCTATGAAAACCAAACTGATAATTCAAAGACTTGCAAAGATAAAATCAACATAAAAGAATTAAGAAGATTCAAATATTGAAATAATTGATCATAAAATTCATCGATCTCAGCAAACACATTAAAAAGAAGATCATCAATAGATCTCAGAGAGGGGAGAACGTGAGATCAAAAAGAGAAGCCATCTGGCTAACATCTATGGCATGAAGGTTTGAGGCAACTACTCACACTTCATCGGAGGCTATGGTGTTGATGAGATCGTGATCGAGACTCTGGGATCTGAATGGAAATGGTGGGGTTTTTGGTCTGGGAGTGGGGCGTGGAGCAGGGGCCCAGAGGAGGAGTGCTGCAGCGCCTACCTGTGGCTTTCTCATAGCTTGGGGTTCCAGTCCTCTGGATCACGTTCATTCAAAATCACGTTCCCGAAGGTTTAATTTGGACTCCGTTTGATATTCTTTCTGAAACAAAATGAGCAAAAGCAGCAATGCAGGCTGGGCCTCCGGGTTAGTCCCAAAAATAATATAAAAGTGTATAATAAAGCCAAAAATGTCAAAAGAGAAGATAATGGAGCAAAAATTATAGATACGTTGGAGACGTATCAATCGTCACGCCGGTGCTGTTCTTGTGCTACTTCATCGTAGGCAAGTACCCGAGGTGATCCGTATATGTGTTCCGTGGGGATAACAGCTTCTTGCCCATAGACTAGGGAGAAGGGAGTCTGCCCGGTAGCTCGATTTGGTGGTGTACGGAGGGACCAAAGAACCACCGGCAGCTCATCGATCCATAGCCGGCCACACTTTTGCAGCTTATCAAATGTTCTTGTCTTGAGTCCTCGCAGCACTTCAGTGTTCGCCCTCTCAGCTTGTCCGGTGCTCCTTGGATGGGCAACAGAGGCAAATGAGATCTTTCTTCTGAGGGCATGAACGTATTGCATGAAGGCGCAGCTTGTGAATTGGGTGCCATTGTCGGTGATGATTGGGCGGGGACCACAGGCGGCTACGAATCCTTTCAAGAACTTGATAGCTGACTGTGCGGTCACCTTCCTCACGGGCTCCACTTTCGGCCACTTTGTAAACTTTTCGATTGCAACGAACAAGAATTCAAAGCCCTAGGTAGCACGGGGAAAGGGGCCCAAGATGTCAAGCCCGCAGAACGAAAATGGCCATGACAAAGGGGTCATTTGGAGAGCTTGAGCAGGCTGACGGATATTCTTGGAGGGGAACTGGCATGCTTCACACTTGTTTACTAGCTCGATTGCAGCTTGGAGGGCTGTGGGCCAGTAGAAACCTTGCCAAAAAGCTTTCCCAACACAGGCCTTGATCCGATGTGGGAGCCGCACATACCCTTGTGTATCTCTGCCAGCAGTTCCTTTCCTTCTTCCTAGCAAATGCACTTCAATTTCACACTGTTGTGCCTTCTTCTGTATAGCCTGTTGTCGACGAACTGACACATACTGGCCCTCTGGGCTACTCTCTCAGCTTCTTTTTGCTCTTCGGGAAGTTCTCCTGTTTGGGGGAAACGGACAATGGGGCCGTGCCCAAGTTGGAGCCTGAGGCTCGACAACGAGAACCAGTGGCACCTCCTCATTCACGGGAGCACACGCCTCAACCGTTGGTGGTTGGGCGGGAGGGTGCAGGTTACCGTTTGAGGGGAGGTGTTCTCGCCAAGCTCTATGCCGGGGGCTTCGGGAAGCCCTGCCGCGAGAGGCTTGCTGGAGTCCAGTTTCCTCCTCTTTCTGTCCATTCTTGCCGGGGATACGAAGGGTTGAGTTAGATGGATAACAAAGTCCACAGTTCCACGGGGAGTTTTTCTTGTGAGCACACTGACGGATGATTAGCAATGCTATTTTTTGCACGTGGCACGTGCTCTGTTTGCAATCCGTCAAAGTGCTCCTCCAACTTTGTCACTTCCTCGATGTATGCCTCCATCAATGGGCTTTGGTAATCCTTGTTCACTTGTCTCACCACAAGTTGTGAATCTCCACGGATGATCTGCTTCTTGAATCCCAGTTCTGTTTGCAATTCTGAGCCCTGCAAGGAGCCCTTCGTACTCTGCAGTGTTGTTGGTAGCCTTCTCCCGAGGAAAATGCATTTGAACGACGTACTTGAGGTGCTCCCCAGTGCGAGCAATGAGAAGCACGCCAGCTCCTGCACCTTGTAGTGAGAAGGCACCATCAAAGTACATGATCCATTCTTGGGGATCTTCCTTGCCGGGGAATACTGTCTCCAGCACTTCTTCATCAGGGGTAGGCATCCACTCCGCAATGAACTCTTCTAATGCTCTGCTCTGAATAGTTGACGTGCTTTGAAACTTCAAACCAAAGCCGGATAACTCCAAAGCACATTCCACAATTCTAATGCTCCGTTGGTCTCTCGGGCCTCGTTGCCCTGGCGCCGGCGGTTCTTTGGTGGCCCGGGTGCTAGTGCTGACGCGCTCGTCCGCACGTCGTCCCACGCCTTCCATCGTCGCCGGCTTCATCTCGGACTTTGCTGCCACTCTGCCTTCATCAGACGGCGGCCCCGACCTCACGCGCGATCGGATTGATCACCCGCCCGCCGCTGCGAACCGCACCATCTATGCCGTGCGACCGACCTGGCCCGTTGGTTGCGCGCGCCTTCGCAGGTCCCATGAAGATCGTCCCCGAGTTCAGCGCGCCCTTCCACCGATCGAGGAACGCGCTGCCACTGCATCGCCCCGTCGGGCCGCAGTGCCGCCGCCCTGTGGTTCTCCTCGCGGCTGCATCGACTCGTGCGTCGCTGCTGCATCGCCCCTACGGGCCGTAGTGCCACGATACACGGTCCCAGCCGCCGCTCCGAAGCTGTCCCCGCGGTTGCACCGACCAGTACTCCACCGCTGCACCGCCCCTTCAGGCCGTAGCATCGCGGTCCGCGGTCCCCGCCGCCGCCCCGAGGTCTTCCTGCCGTCGCCCCAACCTTCCCGCCGCCGCAGCTTCGCCCCTTCAGGGTGTAGTGCCACGGCCCACGGTCCACTCCGTCGTCACCTCACGTCGACCTCCCATGGTATGCGCCGCGCCGTCTCCCTTGGCGCGGAAATGCCACCGTCCTCGTCGGTCTTCGTCACGTTGTCAAGGTTCTTCACCTACTTCGAGCACCGCCGCCGCAATCCTAACCTAGCCGCCACCGCCTTAGGCCGCCGCCGCCGCCGCCTCCGTAGCCGCCGCAGCCGCCCGTCCAACCCCTTCGTCTTCGTCCAGCACCGGCCCGTCACCAGGGTCGCCGTCCTCTACCCCGACTGCTTCATCTAGTCCGACAACCATGGGCGACATTGGCCCCGCGCCGATTGGTGCCGCAACCATCGTTGAGTCCTTCTCTGCTGGCCTCTCTGACTTCTTCGACATGGCGTACAGCTCGTGCATGTCCCAGTCCATGCATGCTCGGTGCTGGCAACACCGCCGCGTGCCTTCGTCCACGAGTGTCCATGGGCCTGGCAAGCCTGGTGCGGCACTTTGTCAACTTCGTCTTCGTCCGTCTACGCATGCCCAGTGCTGGCAACACCGACGCGTGCCTTCATCTATGATGTGTCCCCGGGGTTGGCAACCCCAGCGCGACGCATTGTCAACAACGTCTTCTTCCCGGCGCACCACTACTTCAACACCACTGTACCCATAACTGACTTGGCGCCTCCTTGCGCCCGTGGCTCCACGGCGACCTACTCGACACCGGCTACCCCGACTCGACATCTACCATGGCGTACTTTGCACGGCTACCTCGAACACAGCTACACCACATACGCTCTCGGCTACTTCGACAAACGGCACAAAGGGCTACTTCCTTCCTTGAGCAACCTCGTCGGTTGCCACTCTATCCACGACTCCGCGATGCGTCGACCGTTCTGTTGTGGGGGGTGTCATGCGGCTTGCCTTGGTTCTTCTCGATCTCCTTTGTCTGCGTCGCTACCGTTGTGACTGCGGGGAGATGTTGAGTAACATGATTGTATTAGGAAACATAGGATAAACTAGGAAGTATCCTGGCTTGTCTTGTACTCCAAGTAGATCATGTACTTCTATATATATTCCCATGAGGCTCAAGCAATACAACAAAATATTCCACCAATCCCTCTATCCCTTCTAACAGTCTCTTCCAAGTCCTGAATGAGAGTCAATCTGTCCTTGGTCTTGACCAGTATATCATCCATGTAAGCTTCAATATATCTGTGCAGCTGGGACTCAAAGCCAATCTGTACTACTCTTGCAAAAGTGGATCCGGCGCTCTTCAACCCGAAGGGCATCCGTACAAAGAAGTACATGCCGCATGGGGTTATGAATGCGGTCTTCTCTTCGTATTATTTGGACATGAAGATCTGGTGGTATCCAGAGTAGGCATCCAGGAAGGAAAGCATGTCACACTCGGAGGTGGAATCCACAATCTGGTCGTTGCGCGGCAAGGGGAACCGGTCCTTCGAGCATGCTTTGTTTAGATCCGTGAAATCTATGCAAAGCCTCCATTTTCCCATTAGCTTTGCGCACCACCACTAGACTTGCTAACCACGTTGGATGCAATACCCCTTTGACCAAACCAGCTGCCTGAAGTTTCTTGATCTCCTCGGCAATGAACTGCTGCCACTCCAAAGCTTGCTTCCGGACCTTCTGCTTGACAGGTCGGGCATGTGGGCAGACAGCAAGGTGGTGCTCGATTACCTCCCTGGGAACACCAGGGATGTCAGATGGTTGCTAAGCAAACACATCGACAATCATCCGCAGGAAGGCAACGAGCACGCTTTTATATTTGTCATCGAGGGTGGCAGTGTTAGTAAATATACCATCAGCCCCAGCCAGCCCTGCCGGGACCTTCTTCACAGCGAGTGCATCACCCCTTGGATCTCTTGCTATTGGAACTCTCCGGCAAGTCATCAACAGGCGCAGTGCATGCCGAAGATGTACGCTTCTCGGATTCCTAGCTCGCATCCTTGCTAGCTTTATTCTTTTTCTTGCTTTCCTTGGTGGGAGCAGTGGTTTCCGTGGCCTCTGCCGCGATTGCTTCCCGGTACATCTTCTCCATGCATATGATTGCGTCTTTCTTGTCCGATGGAATGGAAATGACGCCTATTGGCCCTGGAATCTTCGGTGTGTTGTAGGCATAGTGGGATGCCGCCATGAATTTGGCCAGGGCTGAGCGACCAAGGATTCCATTGTATAGCAGGGGGAGGTCAACCACATCAAAAACGATCTTCTCAGTCCGGTAGTTTAACTCCCCTCCAAATGTCACGGCAGTGTGATCTTTCCCTTAGGACGACTCCTGTCGGGGTTGATCCCTTGGAACTTACCAGTAACCTTGAGTTCTTCATCTGCTATCTGGAGTTTGTTGATGACCTTTGGAGAAATCAGATTTAACCCGGCCCGGCTGTCGACCAACATCTTTGTGACTTTGAGGTTGCGAATCGCTGGTGAGACCAACAATGGCAAACACCCTACCACAGTAGTGCGGTCAGGGTGATCTCCTTCAACGGTCTTGGCCTTCTTGCCGGTACTAGGCGTGCTCGATCCTTCAACGGTCATCACTGCTTTATCCTTGCGCTTCGTGTTCTTCTTATTCTGATTGGCGGCATCGTTGTCGTCCTCTGAGTCGATGTTGACGCCATCTTCTTCACCAGGGAGTCGCCTCCCCTCTTCCACCCAAGCACACTTATCCACTAGAGTGTAAAACTCGTTCACACTGTTGGGCAACCGAAGGTTCATTTTAGAACGTATCCGGCGGTTACACACATTTGACTGGAATGCAGCTATCACAGCTATCGGGTGGATGTCTGGGATGTTCCTATGCACTCGGCTGAATCTCTGCATGTACTTCCGCAAACTTTCTCCTTCCTTCTGCGGGAGGAGCTGCAAGTCGCTGGGCCACCCTGGTTCTTGATGGCCGCCTGTGAAGGCACCAAGCTGCCAATAAATGCATGGCACAGGTCAGCCGAGGTCGAAATGGAGTTCTCTGGCAGGTGCGTTAGCCGAGACCTCACATTTGGCTTGAGTGCCAAAGGGAAGTAGTTGGCGAACACCTTCTCGTCTCTTCCCCTGGTAGTTCGAACAACGATGGTGTAGATGCTCAAGAACCTAGGTTTAGTCTCCCATCATACTTATCTGGTATGTTTGGCTTGAACTTGCGAGTTGATGGCTAACAGACTTGCCGCAACTCGCGAGTGAAGACGGGGCACCCAACCTTGAAAGGTAGGTACCCACCTTCACCGGGCATGGGCTCGTCGTCGTCGGGGCCATTGCACCTATTAGACTGGCGACGGGTGTCGGATTTCGGGTTCCGGCAGACCCTTGAGGTTCGAACACTGGGGTGCGCACGGAGATCTTTCCCCTACCAGCTCACGCATGAATGGTTAGCGAGGGATCTAAACTAGGAACGAAGAACAACACAAGAGATACAGGGTTTATACTGGTTCGGGCCACCGTTGTGGTGTAATACCCTACTCCAGTGTGTGGTGTGGTGGATTGCCTCAGGGGCTGATGATGAATAGTACAAAGGAAGAACTGCCTCGCGAGGGGCTGTTCTTGAGCTGGTGTGATGAACTGCTTGGATGAGTTCAGTCGCCTCTCTCTCTATGCGTGATCTCGATCCTCCGCCCTTCTACTGTGGTGGCTAGTCCTATTTATAGAGGGAGGCCATGGGCCTCTTCCCAAATAATGAGCGGGAAGGGTGCCAACAATTGGCCATTTTGAAGGGGAACATCTAGTACACTTATCCTGACTAAAGTTGGTCTTCGGCTACCAAAGGCTCTGATGGTGATGTCGTCCTGGGCTCCACGATGACCTTCGTCCTGCCGCTCTGCTGGTCTTGGTCTTGTTGCACTGAAGCGGTAACCTTTGCCTGATGCCTTGGCCTGTGCTTGCCTCCTTTGCACCAAAGGGGAAACGAGGACACTGCACGGGCTGGCGCCCTCCTGGCACCCGCCTGGTCGAGATCGTCATGGCTTGCGTCACAGGGCACCCTCGTGAGGTACCCTGCCTTGATCTCTCCGCCTCCTCGTGAGCCTACCTGATGAGGCTGCTCCTGAGGAAGGTTCCTGTCATCCGCCCAGCAGTCTGGCCCCTCGCGAGGTCTTGAGCTTGGTGATGAAGCTGGGCCATGTTGGGACCCACTTGAGCCACGCCGCATGCATGAGCGGCAAGTCTGAGGTCCCCGTTCCCAGGCTGCACCGGCAGTAGCCCCGGGCCCAAAGCGCGCCGGGCTTGGCTTAGTAGAAAGCGAAGGGCCATGTGCGAGCGCGCGAGCCCCAACAGCTGCGGCCATGGGCATGCGTGGCGATTGATTGGTGGTGGCGTCTCCGCTTCCCCATGATCCCTCGGCAGCTGCATGACTTGACAAGCCATGCGCGCGAAATGTGTTATGATTACACGTGATCGTGGAGGCGACGGTTGGCCTCCTCCGGCTATAAATCTGAGCAGCGCGAGCCCTTCGGTCCATCTCTTCCTGCTACTCCTTCCTCTCCATCCTTGCCCTTGCTCCACATTGCGACAATGGCTCCGATCCACGGGTTTCTGCGAGAAGAAGGAAAAGGCCCCAGTGGGTCTGATCCGCTTCCGCGAAAAGCGGATAGTCCTCTACGCCCGAGATGAGGCGCTCGGCGGGAAGTGTCGAGGCCTGATGCAACGGCCACCGCCGAGTTCCGCTGCCCTTATGCGCCCGCGCCGAGGCCACAGGAGGAAGTGAGCGCGCGCCCGAGACAACGCCGCCCGTCGGCGCCAGCCGAATCCGCGGCGTTAACGCGTCGTTCCTCTGGAGTCCATGCGAGGCTCCTCCGAAAACTTGTGCTCACGCCTCCATGCCTCCTCAATCTTGGATCCGCCTTCCTCCCTCCTTCGCCTTGAGATCCGCCGAGGGTCTGGAGCTCTGGTTGCAACCGCTGGCTGCAGCACCCTACGACCGGGCGGAGGTTGCGGTTGTCGCCCAGAGCAAGGTCTACATGACCGAGGCTGGGGCGAGATCACCGAGTCTGCCGGACAAAGGCGCCCTCATGATCCACCTAGAATACGATGGCGCCTCCTTGATGTTCTTCAAGGTCTTCAACCGGAAGGGCGCGGCTGGAATGCTGCCCGAGAAGAGGCGGTCAGGCGTCGTCGTGGCGAGACTAGGCCGCCGGTTGCCCCCTTAGCAGCTCCTCGGGCAGCGGCGAAGGGGCGGAGGTCAGCGCCTCCGCCGAGCCTGGCGACTCGGAGGCGGCGGCGACAGCTCTGAGCCCGAGCTCGCGCCAGCATCGGGCAGGCGAGGCGCTTGAGGCTACCGGCGCGGTGATCTGGATGGAATGCAGCGCGGCGCTGGTATTACCTTGTTGATGATGGCGTCTCCTGCGGAGGCACGAGTAGTCGGCGTTCCTTAGGATTAGCACCTTTTATTTACTTCAAAGAATCGAAGTAGCACCCCGCGGGGGTATGTAAGGCGCTGGCCATGTTTTTGTGAATATTAGATCCTTATGATGAATCGTTGCGAGAAGCTTGTTCTGCCCCAGCTCAGCTCCCCCTTTCTTTCCTCACGAGGGCTTGGTGCTCTGCTGTTGTGGTCCGGTCCCAGGTGAAACTTCGCGATCGCTGGTATAATAGGTCCGCGATGCCGTGGGTCAAGGCAGGAGGTGGCGGCCCGAGGTCGATAGAGCCCTGAGTCGCGATGCTCGGGAGGTCCCCTTTAGCGCTCAAGCAGCCTCCATTTGGGCAAGAAAGGTAGGCAGCTTTGTCGTGATAGAGCAGCGATGGCGAGGTTTAGCGCTGAGTCGGATCAGTTTTTGCATGACTTATCTTGCGAGTTTGGAGCGGCGCTCGATGAGGTGCCGTGTCTGCACGATGACAACTGAGGTGTTTCTGGGTTGGGCCCTCGCGAGCTTCTTCCCTCTCACCCGTGCTTTCCCTAATGCTCTATGTCCTCAGGTCCCGGCCCTCGAGAGAGCTCAGCCGCCGCTGGTATGACAGGTCGCGATGCCGTGGGTCAAGGCCAGGGGGTGAGGGCTGGAGAGCGAGTAAGAGCCCTTGAGTCGCGATGCTCTGGTACCCCCCTTTTAACGTGCAAGCGGATCGCGCCGGAGAGGAGGAGAGAAGGCTCGTGATGCCGCCAGCGTTAATCCTGGAGCCAGTCCTGTGTACCGATCATGAGGGGAAACAAGGTTCGTCGTTACGGTTGCCAGCCAACCATTGGTCGCTCGAGGGTGATCGAGCCTTGAGGCTTGGTGAGGTGGCGCCTTGTGGAGCTGCAGCGACGAGCTCAGCCACTCAGTTGCTCGACATTGCGAGGATGGACCCGTGCGCCAAGTGCGTGCTGGCGGCGGCTCCAAAGGTAGGTGTAAATCGGCGGCGATTAGGTCAAGCACGTTATGGATGAATAAAATTCATCTAGATAGGTGCGGAGAAAGCTTATCGCCAATGGAGTGCGGCCGAGCAGCTTAGGGATAATGCGGCCGAGGCTCCCCAACAAGGTAAGTAAAGAACATAAGCAAAAGCAGATACATGCCACGAGGGCGGACCCACGCGGCACTGGGAATGATGCAACACGAGGGTGCTCCCAAGCTGCGAAACTTGGAAAGGTGTCACGATACGGTCGGAGATGGCGGGATGTTGAGGTAGTGGGCGGCAGCGTGATGAGGCGCCGGGCCCTCACGAGCCCTCCGGACTGGAGCCTCGGGAGGCTCACGGGGGCCTGGGGTTCCTTGAGCCATCTCCATCTCTGCCAAGATCGCTGCTTTGACCTCCTGAGCTTCGAGGCGCACCTCATTAAGCGGCGATGGGCGGCAACCCGCGTTTGGCAGGCGAAGGCATCTGAGCGTGGCTGTGAGTGGACCCTTGCAGCGTCCCAGCGTGAGGGCGGAGGCACTCTGAGGCAGGACTTGGTTGAGCCTGGTATGTCGATGCAGATTAGCAGCCCAGCATCCTCGCCGGATGTGGGGCCAAAGGCGAACAGCGGCGGCGACGCATGACTCTTGACTCTTGTAGCTCTGGGTGTTCCTTGTGATGAATTCACGAGGTTTGGCCCTCCTTGCCTCATACCTTCTGAGGAAGCGTGCCTTGAAACACGCCTCCAAGTGGTGCCAGTGCCTCCCTCATGACCCGGCTAGGTCGGTGGCTCACCATGAAAGAGCCCCGAGCCTGCACGAGGCGCCCAGGCGCGCCTTCCTATCTGACGAGAGGTGGCGCCCCTTGAGCAGGCGCGAGTCTGTTGCCACGCCTCGGGAGGTGCCTACCCCATGAGGGCTTGGACGGGTGACCTTCTTCTTACAGGGATCGCCTCGGGAAGTCTCCCGCTCCTGTGACCTGGGTCTTCGATTGCTGCGGCTTGGAAGGCACGCTCAAGAGAGCATAGTTTGTCCCTCCCCTCACAAGGCACTGTGATGACTCCTCCGCTTCCTGGCATCTTGAGGACATTGTAGCCATGGTGAGTCACCGCCATGAACTTGGCCAAAGCTAGGTACCCGAGGATGGCATTGTATGGCAGACGAATGTGGGAGACGTCGAGGTCGATGAGCTCGGTGCGGTAGTTGTTGCGCTGTCCGAAGGTGACGGGAAGGCAAACTTGCCCTATCGGGACGGTGGAGCCATTGGTGACTCCTAAGAAAGGCTTGGTCGGCTGAAGCTGATCGTATGGCACTTGGAGATCGTTGAATGTCTTGACAGACAGGACGTTGAGTCCTGCTCCGCCATCGATGAGGGGTCTGGTGACTTGCGTTCTTGATGGTTTGGTGAGAAAAGCATGGGGAGGACTCGGCCGTTGCAGCGCGCTTGAGCTGATCCGCTGAACTGAGCGTGATAGCGCCGGCGACCACAGAGAGGCGGTGGCCTCGGCAGGGAGGACTGCATTCACCTCGTGAGCAAACTGCTTGAAGATCTTGTTGAGAGGTGAGGTCAGAGCCCCACCCGGGATGCTGGCGATTGCGGCGGCTCTGAAGCCCCAGCCCCTCGTCCTAGTGATTTTCTTCGTTGCTCCTTGGCGGCTGCGGCAGAGGTGGGAGCCCTGCGTTGCCTTGAGGGCGGTCCTCACGAGGCTGGTCTCTCCAACCTCCCTCGCGAGGCTGGTCCTGCCACGGTCCTCGCGAGGTCTGTCACGCCATCCTTGGCGAGGCCACAGTCTTCCCGCATCATCGCCTCTTCCTCCTCCTTGGCCGTAGCCCGATCATTACTCTCGGGCGTCTGCCCGTCGCCCTTCTCGCTGACCACGAGCTCCACGGCATTCGTTGGTGTTGTGGGTGTGAGGTCATGGTATCTGTGATCTGGCTGCCCTTGGATGACTCGGGCTGATCCTGCCTCACTTGGTTTACGGTTACGCCGTGACACGGCAGCCCCTTCTTCACATCCTTGGCCTTGGGCTTCTTTTCTTCGGATCGCCCGGCCGGGCTCGAGGAGGAGGCGCCCTTCCTCAACCCTAAGCGCGCCCAGTGCCAAGTTGAACAGCTCGAGGATGTGCACATGTCTTCATGCATTGCTAGCTCCTCCTTCATCTTGGCGTCCATGCGCCATCGGAGAAAGGCTGAGATGATGGCTTCTCGATCACCTTAGGGGATTTTAGGCGGGCATTGTTGAAGCTGGATGTACTTCTGCAGGGTCTCTCTGGCTGCTGCTTGATCTGGCGCATGTCGCTCCGGCGGAGGCCGACCACAGTGCCTGTGGAAGTTGGTGATGAGCGGGTGCGCATCTCGTCGAGGCCAGCTTGGGCTCTGTCAATCAGCACCATGGGGAACCAATTCGTCATGACCTTTTCATCCCGTTGGCGGCCGATGCCCAGCTCGTGAAAGCTTAAGGAACTCAGCGGGGTCAGCGGTGCCGTCGTGGCGAGAGGCAGGTCTGGCTTGAACTTGCCGGGCCATGCGGCGCTGCGTGGCTTCGGCGGTGAAAGCGGCAGCTGCGATGGCCACGGGGCTCTCTGCGTCTGAGCTTGCTCTTGTGGATTCAGCGCACCGCTGCACAGGAGCAGCGGCGGTCTTATCCGCAGTGGCGTTAGAACCGCGAGCACCTTATTGGGGCAGGCATTTCTGGCAGCTCCTTTCTTGTTGCATAGGGCCGGACACGGAGGTCTCGGCCGGAGCCACGTCTTATGGGCAGGCGCCTTCTTGGGGAGGAGGTGGCGGGGGCACCTCGGCTCCCTGCCTCCAGCGTGGGGTGAAGAGGCGAGGCAGCGAGAGGCGGCGGGGGGGCCCCTGCTGACGCAGACGAGCTTCGGCGGCAGCGGTCGAGCCACTCCTCATAGACATCGTCGGCCAGGCGATGGCGAGGAGCTCGTTGCTGCGATGGCGTGGATCGAGCCTCCATGGGGCCGCGGTGCCGCGAGACGAAAACCAGCAGGCGGCGAAGGAGTTGCGGTGCGGCCTTCTCGCCTCAGCGATGGATCACGAGGATGAGGTCTGCTGCTTGTTCCCCGCCGGGCGGTGGCGGCGTTAGCGGCGGAGGCGAGGCAGCGGGTGTGTCTGCCGGCAGGGAGCCGTATAAGCGACTCGGCGGCTTGAGCAACCCGGCGCTCTGTGGCGAGCTTCGGTGGCGTCGACCATGAACCGACAGAAGATCCTGCGACCAGCGGAAGAAGATTCGGCGCACCTACTGGCGCGCCAAATGTCGGGTTTGGGTTCAGGCGAGACCCTTGAGGTTCGAACACTGGGGTGCGCATGGAGATCTTTCCCCTACCAGCTCACGCGTGAATGGTTAGCGAGGGATCTAAACTAGGAACGAAGAACAACACACGAGACACAGGGTTTATACTGGTTCGGGCCACCGTTGTGGTGTAATACCCTACTCCAGTGTGTGGTGTGGTGGATTGCCTCAGGGGCTGATGATAAATAGTACAAAGGAAGAACAGCCTCGCGAGGGGCTGTTCTTGAGCTGGTGCGATGAACTGTTTTGATGAGTTCAGTCGCCTCTCTCTCTCTCTATGCGTGATCTCGATCCTCCTCCCTTCTACTGTGGTGGCTAGTCCTATTTATAGACGGAGGCCCTGGGCCGCTTCCCAAATAATGAGCGGGAAGGGCACCAACAATTGGCCATTTTGAAGGGGAACATCTAGTACACTTATCGTGACTAAAGTTGGTCTTCGGCTGCCAAAGGCTCTGATGGTGACGCCGTCCTGGGCTCCACGATGACCTCATCCTGCCGCTCTGCTAGTCTTGGTCTTGTTGCACGAAGCGGTAACCTTTTCTGATGCCTTGGCACTGTGCTTGCCTCCTTTGCACCAAAGGGAAACAAGGACCTTTGCAGGCTGTCGCCCTTTGGTCTCGATCGTCATGGCTTGCGTCATAGGGCACCCTCGTGAGGTACCTGCCTTGATCTCTCCGCCTCCTCGTGAGCCTGCTGAGGGCTGCTCTGAGGAAGGTTCACGTCGTCCGCCCAGCAATCTCAGCCCCTCGCGAGTCTTGAGCTTAGCTGATGAAGGTGGGCGTCTTTGGGCCCCATTGAGCCACGCCGCGGGCAGCCGGCGAGCAAGTCGGGACCCCGTTCCCAGAACACCGACAGTAGCCCCCGGGCCCATGGCGCACCCGGGCTTGGCTTAGCAGAGAAGTGAAGGGGCATGTGCGAAGCGCCGCGGTCCCCAACAGCCTGCGGCCTTGGGCGCCGCGTGGCGATTGATTGGCCGTGGGCGTCTCCGCTTCCCCACGATCCCTCGGCAACTGCATGACTTGACAAGTCTTGCACGCAGAAATGGTTCATGATTACCTGTGATCATGGAGGCCGGCGGTTGGCCTCCTCCGGATATAAGTACGGAACGGCATGAGCCCTTCCATTCCATCTCTTCCTGCTACTCCTTCCTCTCCATCCTTGCCCTTGCTCCACATTGTGACGTGCTCGAGGGTCAGATGAAGTCATCGATATGTCGTCGGGTTCTTCGTCGCGTGGCTCTGGCTGCGGCCCCTACACTGGCTGCCGGGGAGGGGATTGCACCATGGGGGTGGCCCCTTCGATACGGCCAGTGGCTCGGGCTGTTGTCGCCACCTATGGAGGCCTTGATGGGCCTGCTCACTGTGATCCTCCCGCCTCGGCAAAACCAATCAGGCTCTGAATGGTGGCTCTCCACTCATCTATCTGACCAGCCACCGTCGGGAATCTCAATAGGAGTTGGGCCCATGCCATGGCCTCCGAAGCAGTGCTCGGCATGGATGACGATGTAGGCCGTAATGTCACCTGGCTTCTGATGGTGCCAAAAGTGGCAGCGCCGTTTTCTCGTCGTCATGAGCCAGTCGCCAGGGTGGCGTGGTGATGAGGCAGATGTGCTTGGGGAGCGGCGGCTCCGTTCAGCGCATCGGCTCGGCTACCTCGTTCTAGGGGTGGCGCATGCCCTGCGGCCGCGCTCGCAGCAGGGGCGGCCGGGTAGTTGCGGTTCGCCCCAGAGCGAGCACCATCGTTGTGGCTGCCTCCTTTGGTGGGGCGGGGAGGCGCGGACGGAATGATCTCTCCACCCGCACCATGTGGAGCGTGGCCGCTGAGATTTTGCTGGCGATGTCCTTCTCTGGTGCGGCCTGCTCCCGCTTCGGCTACAGGGGAGGTGGTGACGACGCCACCTGCGTCGGCCATGTCCCCCACAACATCCACGTCCTTGTGCGTCCCCATAGCCCCGCGGCATCGGCGACCGCGTGCGACGGGGCCTTCAAGGTGGACGGGTGAGCTGCAGCACCAGGCTTCTTCTTGGGCGCCAAGCTTCCTCTCGGGTTCGTGCAAGCTCTTCCCCCAACCTGGCGCGCCAAAGCTGTCATGGGAAAACACAGCCACCTATGGGGCCATTATCACCTTGTGGTTCGGTAGGGGGGAAGAGCACATTGCACAAAGAGCGAAGGGCGTAGAGCAGCATGGCAGAGATCATACAGGCAGTTTTTACCCAGGTCCGGGCCGCTGCGAGGCATAAAGCCCTACTCCTGCTTTGGTGGATAGATGAGAGGACCGTGGTGGAGACACAATGCTCTAGCCCGGCAGGTTTGCCTTGGGACGAGAGCAGCTACGCGCGTATGAGTGTACAATGGTCCAAATCCTTTCTAAGGTTGCCACGACCCTCCTTTTATTGATCAAGGGGTCACCACAAGGGCAAATCAATCATTGTGCACTGATTAGATAGCAAACAGTGCTATCATACCTAACTCACCAGACAGGACAAGTCGCATTAAATGCATCGCTTAGTGTGCCATCATAGCGCAGCCCAGCAAGCCTTGCCGGGCCGTTCGGCCACCTTCTCACCTGTCTGCATGACACGTCTCTGGACGGGTGTCATTTGGAGGTGATTTCCTTAGGAAGTGGCTGCGACATGCCAAATAACAGCCAAGTAGTCACTTGGGGGCTCGATACCGCACCGATCAATGACTTGCATTGCTGTGAGGTGGAGCAGTGGAGTCATGGCGGGGTAGTCCGCCCTCATCGTGCCCGGCAGGCCTGCCGGGGCAGTATTGAGACTTGTCTTCGGGGAAACCTCGACCTCGACAGGCTCGCCTGCCCGGCAAGGGAGGTTTTTCCTTAGTGGTATCTTGCTCCTTTAGCTTGACTTGGTCTTCTTGATCCACTGATCTCTTCTACTTGGTCTAGTCTTGGATATTGCAACCTTGCTCTTAAGCCTGTGTACAATCTGGGCAACACGCATGCGGTTTGTTGCACCGACAATATTGCAAAACTATTGCAAGGAATCAAACTTATCATATTCAGTGACCTACATGAAAGTTTTTATTATATCCTTGTTGTATACCTACCATATTAGGACCAAATTCATAACTTGTGCATATTGCCATTACTATTATCAACTCGCAAAATGATATAAGTGAAGCATGAGAGTGCAAATATTTCCTTAAAATATAACCACCGCCATGCTCTAAAAGATACTCCCTCAGTCCCACAATATAAGAAGTTTTTTGCAAGGTAAAACTACACAAAAACATCTTATAATATAAGGCGGAGAATATAAGTGAAGTACTAGAGCAACCGCCTAGCTAAAAAGAGATAAGTGAAGCATTTCTAACAAGTCAAGAATAATGTGTGTCCCTCTCAAAAAGGTGTGTCTAGCAAAGATGATTGTGGAAAACTAAAAAGCAAACAAAGCAAAGACTCATATAATACACGATGCTCGAAGCAAAACTTATATCATCTGATGAGTAAAAATATAGCTCCAAATAATTGACCGATAGTTGGTAGAACAATGAGGGGATGCCTTCTGGAGCATCCCCAAGCTTAGATGCTTGGGTGTCCTGGCTCGGGCATCCCCAAGCTTAGGCTCTTGCCACTCCTTATTCTTTCATCCATCGTGATCTCACTCAAAACTTGAAAACTTCAGCACACAAAACTCAACAGAAAACTCGTGAGATTCGTTAGTATAACAAGAAAATCACCACTTTAGGTATTGTTGTAAACCCATTCATATTTTGTTATTGCATAATACCTACTGTATTCTAACTTCATCATGGCTTATACACCCTGATACAATCCATAGATTCATCAAAACAAGCAAGCAATGCAACAAAAATAGATTCTGTCAAAAACAGAACAATGTGTAATGATTCGAACAATGACCATACTTCGGTAACTCCAAAAAATCTAAAAAATTAGGACACCATGGGCAATTTGTATATCAGTCAGGTGTAAAAGTTAGAAATTTATCACGTTCTAGTGAATCTCAACAATACTGTTACTGGCGCAAAACTTTCTGTTTTCTCACAGAATCAAACAACTATCATCGAAATCATCCCAAAGTCTTTACTTGGCAGAAACACTAATTCAAACACAAAAGCACAACCATAACAGTAGCATAATTGTGTGCACACCATAAAAAATAGGAAAAATAACTATTGATTTTTCTCCCAACAAGCTCTTTCTTTATCGCCATTAATATAGTGAAAGTGCAATTAGTCTCTGGGTGGTTTTGGTAATTCGTAACAACATATATCTCATTGAACTAATATCCATTCAAGTTAAATATTTCAGAAATTTCAATGATTGGCAGTGGACCCCTCAAAATGCTAAGGACAAAGATTGGCAAAAGATCAAGACTCTTCATTTCTATTTTAGTGATCCCAGATGACACTGAGTCCATAGGAAGGCCAATACTATTAAATGGGGATGAGGTGTTGCTTAATGGTCTACTTGCTCAATGTCCTTAGTGATATTGCTCCAAAACCATCAGCCACTTTCTCATTTCCAAATATGTCCAAAACTCAAAGTCAAACTTGGCCCCACCAATTTGATCTATCCGGCGCCATCGAGTTCAGTTGACATAGACACTCCTAGAAACCCTAGACAATTCGGGTCACACCGATATAGATCTCGGTCTCACCGAGATGGCCTTGCAAACTCTCTGTTGCCTGTTGTAATTATTTCGGTCTCAACGAAATTCGCAATCGGTCCCACCAAGTTCGCTTGACCAACTCTCTATTTGCTCTTTGCTGAAATCGATCACACCGAGTTCATGCGATTAGTCTCACCGAGATGAGGTCTTTCCCTAGCCCTAGCACATTGGTCCCACTGAGTTGTTCCAATCGGTCCCACCGAGATTCCTAACGTTCACATTTTGAACTAAATCAGTCTCATCGAGTTCTTCTATTCGGTTTGACCGAGTTGGGTCAAATGTGTGTAATGGTTGGATTTTGTGTGGAGGCTATATATACCCCTCCACCCCCTTCTCCATTTGTGAGAGAGCCATCAGAACGTGCCTACAATTCCACTACTCATTTTTTGAGAGAGAACTAGCTACTCATGTGTTGAGACCAGGACATTCCAATCCAACCACAAGAATCTTGTTCTCTAGCCTTCCCCAAGTTGCTTTCCACTCAAATCATCTTTCCACCATAGCCAAATCTATGAGAGAGAGTTGAGTGTTGGGGAGACTATCATTTGAAGCACAAGAGCAAGGAGTTCATGATCAACACACCGTCTATTACCTTTTGGAGAGTGGTGTCTCCCAGATTGGTTAGGTGTCGCTTGGGAGCCTTCGACAAGATTGTGGAGTTGAACCAAGAAGTTTGTAAGGGCAAGGAGATCGCCTATTTCGTGAAGATCTACCCGAGTGAGGCAACTCCTTCATGGGCGATGGCCATGGTGGGATAGACAAGGTTGCTTCTTCATGGCCCTTTCATGGTGGAGACCTCCGTGGACTCGCGCAACCGTTACTCTTCGTGGGTTGAAGTTTACATCAACGTGGATATACGATAGCACTACCTATCGGAACCATGCCAAAAATCTTCGTGTCTACATTGCGTTTGCATTCTCCAAACCCTTCCCTTTACCTTCATATGCAATGTTTTACTTTCTACTGCTACACTCATAGAATTTCATGTGTACGTTGATTTCTTGACTTGTACTAGTTGCTAAAATTTGCCAACACTTAAAATTGGGAAAATGTTAGATTTTTATTTGGTCGAGTAGTCTAATCACCCCCCTCTAGACCTACTTTCGATCCTACAAGTGGTATCAGAGCTTTGGTCTCCATTTGCCTTGATATCCATTGCTTTGGTGATCATAGCCTTGGTTTCACAACCTAGGAGAGTATGGCATCAAGCAAGGGAAATTATCACCGTAGAGGTCCTTACTTTGATGGTACTAATTTTGCTAGTTGGAAGCATTAGATGAAAATGCATATTCTTGGTCATAACCCCGCCGTTTGGGCTATTGTGCGTATTGGCTTGCAAGGTGAATACTTCGAGGATGGAAGAGAACCGGATCGTGAAGCATCCGCTGTAGAATTGAAGATGTTGCAATACAGTGCTCAAGCTTGCGGTATTCTCTTCAACGGACTGTGCCCCGAAGAATTCAACAAAATCAGCCACCTTGAGAATGCAAAGGAAATTTGGGATACTTTGGTTGATATGAACGAAGGTACCGAGTCCATCAAGGAATCCAAATTGGATGTGCTTCAAAGTCAACTTGACATGATCAAAATGAAGGCTGGTGAAGGAGTCGCTGAGATGTACTCTAGGCTTGCTCTCATCACAAATGAGATTGTCGGCTTAGGAATCAAAGAGATGACCGACAAATTCATCATCAAGAAGATCCTAAGAGCCATGGATGGAAAATATGATACCGTGTGCACCTTGATCCGAATGATGCCCAACTACAAAATCTCTAGCCAACAGAAGTCACTGGTAGAATTTTTGCTCATGAGATTTCACTCAAGGATAAGGAAGAGCTCCATAACAAGTCTAGTGGTTCTTACAAAGCTTCATATGATGCTCCTACAACATCAAGTGTGTCAGATTTTGGGTTCCGCAAACTCTTGAGAGGTTTGAACTCTGGGGTGCATGCGAAGAACTCGTCCTCCCCAGTCTGCCTACTCGCTAATATCACAGCGTAGCTCGACGAACTGAATGGAAAAGAGACACAACTGTTTGCCCAGGTTCGGGCCACCTTGCGGTGTAAAACCCTACTCCTGCTTTGTGGTGGATTAGCCTCGAGGGGCTGAGGATGAACTAGTACAGTGGCGAACAACCTCAGGAGGAGAGGTGTTCTTGGGCTCGAGTGAGCTGGTGAGGGAGAAGATGATCTGAATGATCCGTCCCCTTCTACGGTGGTGGCTAAGTCCTATTTATAGTGGCCTTGGTCCTCTTCCCAAACGAAGGCGGGAAGGGAAACCACAATGGCCAAATTCGAAGGGAGACAACTAGTACACGCTATCCTGACAAAAGTAGTCTTCGCCTGCAAAAGCCTATGGTCGTGACACCGGGGTGGGCTCGACGATGACCTCCGTCCCGCCGTCCTGGCGGTCTTGCTCTTGTTGCACGGGAATGGAAACTTTTGGCTGATTCCTCGGGACTCCGTGCCTGCGCTTGCCTCATTAGAACCAAAGAGGAAACTGGTACACTGCACGAACTGGTGCCCGCCTGGCCTTGGTCGTCATGGCTCACGTCATCTGGACCTCGCGAGGTGAGGCTTGCATAGAGATCTCCGCTCCTCGGGAGCCAGCCTGGAGAGACTGCTCCTCGTGGAGGTCTTGGTGTCATCCGCCTCGCGAGGCTTGGAGCCTCCCGACGGTCTTGAGCTGTTGATGTCGAAGCTGGGCCGTACCAGACCGTTAATGGAGCCACATTTTGGGCCCCATGTAGGCATGTCTGGGTAGCCCC